>JASXSY010002710.1:0-65768 GCA_034509805.1 Sipha maydis
AACTTTTGTCCTAAATATAGGTTTATTCAATATTTGAACATTCTAATTTTTTCAAAAAGCAAAAAAAAAAACATATGAATGTGGGAACAATGATATTCAAGGTAAAAATCATTTAAAGATGCGTAAATTAATATAAAATTGTATATATAAATAGTTAAATACAAACGGATTTTACGGTTATCTAATATTAGTTAAAAAATAAGAGTTTCAATAACAAGAGTTTACACGAAATTATGCTTTTAAAAATTTGAGTGGACAGCTGTTACTTTGTAATTTTTTAACGAAGCATCGATGATGCGAGAGTATATTTACAAATAATTATAAATAAGTTACAATTATTAAAAAACTATTGACAATGATTGTGTAAACTATTGATAATAATTTATATATATAAGTCGTACTTAAAGAGAGATTCATTTGCAAATCACATTTTTCATGAAAACTATAGTAGCAAATATTGATGCACTGGTAGTCGGCACTCGAACGAAATTCGACATCAGCATTATAACGATATCGGAAACATCATCTGAAAAAGAAAAATATCTCTTATTAAGATTATAAGAAATTTTTCTATATCAAATACTCATATAGAACCATGTGTAGTGCTCAATTTGAATGTATTTCTATAACATTCGAATGATCAATATATATAAATTTACGTTTATCATATCCTAAATCTGCAATTTCTTAAAATGCACAAAGTCAAATTAAAACTTAAATTTTATGTTTAATTAAATGTAAACATAAATCCTAACGATGTAAAATTATTATAGTTTCCAAATATGTAAATGTACAACTAAATTTATGAAAATATTAAAAATTATCTGATCTCGATACATAGTGTATTGAACTTTTGTCCTAAATATATGTTTATTCAATTTTGAACATTCTAATTTTTTCAAAAAGCAAAAAAAAAACATATGAATGTGGGAACAATGATATTCAAGGTAAAATCATTTAAAGATGCGTAAATTAATATAAAAATGTATATATAAATAGTTAAATACAAATGGATTTTACGGTTATCTAATATTAGTTAAAAAATAAGAGTTTCAATAACAAGAGTTTACACGAAATTATGCTTTTAAAAATTTGAGTGGACAGCTGTTACTTTGTAATTTTTAACGAAGCATCGATGATGCGAGAGTATATTTACAAATAATTATAAATAAGTTACAATTATTAAAAAACTATTGACAATGATTGTGTAAACTATTGATAATAATTTATATATATATAAGTCGTACTTAAATTGAGATTCATTTGCAAATCACATTTTTCCCGAAAACTATAGTAGCAAATATTGATGCACTGGTAGTCGGCACACGAACGAAATTCGACATCAGCATTATAACGATATCGGAAACATCATCTGAAAAAGAAAAATATCTCTTATTAAGATTATAAGAAATTTTTCTATATCAAATACTCATATAGAACCATGTGTAGTGCTCAATTTGAATGTATTTCTATAACATTCGAATGATCAATATATATTAATTTACGTTTATCATATCCTAAATCTGCAATTTCTTAAAATGCACAAAGTCAAATTAAAACTTAAATTTTATGTTTAATTAAATGTAAACATAAATCCTAACGATGTAAAATTATTATAGTTTCCAAATATGTAAATGTACAACTAAATTTATGAAAATATTAAAAATTATCTGATCTCGATACATAGTGTATTGAACTTTTGTCCTAAATATATGTTTATTCAATATTTGAACATTCTAATTTCTTCAAAAAGCAAAAAAAAAACATATGAATGTGTAGTGCTCAATTTTAATGTATTTCTATAACATTCGAATGATCAATATATAATTATTTACTATTACCATATCATTAATCAGCACTTCCTTAAATAGTACAAAGTCAAATTAAAACTTAAATTTTATGTTTAATTAAATGTAAACATAAATCCTAACGATGTAAAATTATTATAGTTTCCAAATATGTAAATGTACAACTAAATTTATGAAAATATTAAAAATTATCTGTTCTCGATACATAGTGTATTGAACTTTTGTCCTAAATATAGGTTTATTCAATATTTGAACATTCTAATATTTTCAAAAAGCAAAAAAAAAAACATATGAATGTGGGAACAATGATATTCAAGGTAAAAATCATTTAAAGATGCGTAAATTAATATAAAATTGTATATATAAATAGTTAAATACAAACGGATTTTACGGTTATCTAATATTAGTTAAAAAATAAGAGTTTCAATAACAAGAGTTTACACGAAATTATGCTTTTAAAAATTTGAGTGGACAGCTGTTACTTTGTAATTTTTAACGAAGCATCGATGATGCGAGAGTATATTTACAAATAATTATAAATAAGTTACAATTATTAAAAAACTATTGACAATGATTGTGTAAACTATTGATAATAATTTATATATATATAAGTCGTACTTAAATTGAGATTCATTTGCAAATCACATTTTTCCCGAAAACTATAGTAGCAAATATTGATGCACTGGTAGTCGGCACACGAACGAAATTCGACATCAGCATTATAACGATATCGGAAACATCATCTGAAAAAGAAAAATATCTCTTATTAAGATTATAAGAAATTTTTCTATATCAAATACTCATATAGAACCATGTGTAGTGCTCAATTTGAATGTATTTCTATAACATTCGAATGATCAATATATATTAATTTACGTTTATCATATCCTAAATCTGCAATTTCTTAAAATGCACAAAGTCAAATTAAAACTTAAATTTTATGTTTAATTAAATGTAAACATAAATCCTAACGATGTAAAATTATTATAGTTTCCAAATATGTAAATGTACAACTAAATTTATGAAAATATTAAAAATTATCTGTTCTCGATACATAGTGTATTGAACTTTTGTCCTAAATATAGGTTTATTCAATATTTGAACATTCTAATTTTTTCAAAAAGCAAAAAAAAAACATATGAATGTGGGAACAATGATATTCAAGGTAAAAATCATTTAAAGATGCGTAAATTAATATAAAATTGTATATATAAATAGTTAAATACAAACGGATTTTACGGTTATCTAATATTAGTTAAAAAATAAGAGTTTCAATAACAAGAGTTTACACGAAATTATGCTTTTAAAAATTTAAGTGGACAGCTGTTACTTTGTAATTTTTTAACGAAGCATCGATGATGCGAGAGTATTTACAAATAATTATAAATAAGTAACAATTATTAAAAATTTATTGACAATGATTGTGTAAACTATTGATAATAATTTATATATATAAGTCGTACTTAAAGAGAGATTCATTTGCAAATCACATTTTTCCCGAAAACTATAGTAGCAAATATTGATGCACTGGTAGTCGGCACACGAACGAAATTCGACATCAGCATTATAACGATATCGGAAACATCATCTGAAAAAGAAAAATATCTCTTATTAAGATTATAAGAAATTTTTCTATATCAAATACTCAAATAGAACCATGTGTAGTGCTCAATTTGAATGTATTTCTAAAACATTCGAATGATCAATATATATTAATTTACTATTACCATATCATTAATCAGCACTTCCTTAAATAGCACAAAGTCAAATTAAAACTTAAATTTTATGTTTAATTAAATGTAAACATAAATCCTAACGATGTAAAATTATTATAGTTTCCAAATATGTAAATGTACAACTAAATTTATGAAAATATTAAAAATTATCTGATCTCGATACATAGTGTATTGAACTTTTGTCCTAAATATATGTTTATTCAATTTTGAACATTCTAATTTTTTCAAAAAGCAAAAAAAAAACATATGAATGTGGGAACAATGATATTCAAGGTAAAATCATTTAAAGATGCGTAAATTAATATAAAATTGTATATATAAATAGTTAAATACAAATGGATTTTACGGTTATCTAATATTAGTTAAAAAATAAGAGTTTCAATAACAAGAGTTTACACGAAATTATGCTTTTAAAAATTTGAGTGGACAGCTGTTACTTTGTAATTTTTAACGAAGCATCGATGATGCGAGAGTATATTTACAAATAATTATAAATAAGTTACAATTATTAAAAAACTATTGACAATGATTGTGTAAACTATTGATAATAATTTATATATATAAGTCGTACTTAAAGAGAGATTCATTTGCAAATCACATTTTTCCCGAAAACTATAGTAGCAAATATTGATGCACTGGTAGTCGGCACACGAACGAAATTCGACATCAGCATTATAACGATATCGGAAACATCATCTGAAAAAGAAAAATATCTCTTATTAAGATTATAAGAAATTTTTCTATATCAAATACTCATATAGAACCATGTGTAGTGCTCAATTTGAATGTATTTCTATAACATTCGAATGATCAATATATATTAATTTACGTTTATCATATCCTAAATCTGCAATTTCTTAAAATGCAAAAAGTCAAATTAAAACTTTAATTTTATGTTTAATTAAATGTAAACATAAATCCTAACGATGTAAAATTATTATAGTTTCCAAATATGTAAATGTACAACTAAATTTATGAAAATATTAAAAATTATCTGTTCTCGATACATAGTGTAATGAACTTTTGTCCTAAATATAGGTTTATTCAATATTTGAACATTCTAATTTTTTCAAAAAGCAAAAAAAAAAACATATGAATGTGGGAACAATGATATTCAAGGTAAAAATCATTTAAAGATGCGTAAATTAATATAAAATTGTATATATAAATAGTTAAATACAAACGGATTTTACGGTTATCTAATATTAGTTAAAAAATAAGAGTTTCAATAACAAGAGTTTACACGAAATTATGCTTTTAAAAATTTGAGTGGACAGCTGTTACTTTGTAATTTTTTAACGAAGCATCGATGATGCGAGAGTATATTTACAAATAATTATAAATAAGTTACAATTATTAAAAAACTATTGACAATGATTGTGTAAACTATTGATAATAATTTATATATATAAGTCGTACTTAAAGAGAGATTCATTTGCAAATCACATTTTTCATGAAAACTATAGTAGCAAATATTGATGCACTGGTAGTCGGCACTCGAACGAAATTCGACATCAGCATTATAACGATATCGGAAACATCATCTGAAAAAGAAAAATATCTCTTATTAAGATTATAAGAAATTTTTCTATATCAAATACTCATATAGAACCATGTGTAGTGCTCAATTTGAATGTATTTCTATAACATTCGAATGATCAATATATATAAATTTACGTTTATCATATCCTAAATCTGCAATTTCTTAAAATGCACAAAGTCAAATTAAAACTTAAATTTTATGTTTAATTAAATGTAAACATAAATCCTAACGATGTAAAATTATTATAGTTTCCAAATATGTAAATGTACAACTAAATTTATGAAAATATTAAAAATTATCTGATCTCGATACATAGTGTATTGAACTTTTGTCCTAAATATATGTTTATTCAATTTTGAACATTCTAATTTTTTCAAAAAGCAAAAAAAAAACATATGAATGTGGGAACAATGATATTCAAGGTAAAATCATTTAAAGATGCGTAAATTAATATAAAAATGTATATATAAATAGTTAAATACAAATGGATTTTACGGTTATCTAATATTAGTTAAAAAATAAGAGTTTCAATAACAAGAGTTTACACGAAATTATGCTTTTAAAAATTTGAGTGGACAGCTGTTACTTTGTAATTTTTAACGAAGCATCGATGATGCGAGAGTATATTTACAAATAATTATAAATAAGTTACAATTATTAAAAAACTATTGACAATGATTGTGTAAACTATTGATAATAATTTATATATATATAAGTCGTACTTAAATTGAGATTCATTTGCAAATCACATTTTTCCCGAAAACTATAGTAGCAAATATTGATGCACTGGTAGTCGGCACACGAACGAAATTCGACATCAGCATTATAACGATATCGGAAACATCATCTGAAAAAGAAAAATATCTCTTATTAAGATTATAAGAAATTTTTCTATATCAAATACTCATATAGAACCATGTGTAGTGCTCAATTTGAATGTATTTCTATAACATTCGAATGATCAATATATATTAATTTACGTTTATCATATCCTAAATCTGCAATTTCTTAAAATGCACAAAGTCAAATTAAAACTTAAATTTTATGTTTAATTAAATGTAAACATAAATCCTAACGATGTAAAATTATTATAGTTTCCAAATATGTAAATGTACAACTAAATTTATGAAAATATTAAAAATTATCTGATCTCGATACATAGTGTATTGAACTTTTGTCCTAAATATATGTTTATTCAATATTTGAACATTCTAATTTCTTCAAAAAGCAAAAAAAAAACATATGAATGTGTAGTGCTCAATTTTAATGTATTTCTATAACATTCGAATGATCAATATATAATTATTTACTATTACCATATCATTAATCAGCACTTCCTTAAATAGTACAAAGTCAAATTAAAACTTAAATTTTATGTTTAATTAAATGTAAACATAAATCCTAACGATGTAAAATTATTATAGTTTCCAAATATGTAAATGTACAACTAAATTTATGAAAATATTAAAAATTATCTGTTCTCGATACATAGTGTATTGAACTTTTGTCCTAAATATAGGTTTATTCAATATTTGAACATTCTAATATTTTCAAAAAGCAAAAAAAAAAACATATGAATGTGGGAACAATGATATTCAAGGTAAAAATCATTTAAAGATGCGTAAATTAATATAAAATTGTATATATAAATAGTTAAATACAAACGGATTTTACGGTTATCTAATATTAGTTAAAAAATAAGAGTTTCAATAACAAGAGTTTACACGAAATTATGCTTTTAAAAATTTGAGTGGACAGCTGTTACTTTGTAATTTTTTAACGAAGCATCGATGATGCGAGAGTATATTTACAAATAATTATAAATAAGTTACAATTATTAAAAAACTATTGACAATGATTGTGTAAACTATTGATAATAATTTATATATATAAGTCGTACTTAAAGAGAGATTCATTTGCAAATCACATTTTTCCCGAAAACTATAGTAGCAAATATTGATGCACTGGTAGTCGGCACACGAACGAAATTCGACATCAGCATTATAACGATATCGGAAACATCATCTGAAAAAGAAAAATATCTCTTATTAAGATTATAAGAAATTTTTCTATATCAAATACTCAAATAGAACCATGTGTAGTGCTCAATTTGAATGTATTTCTAAAACATTCGAATGATCAATATATATTAATTTACTATTACCATATCATTAATCAGCACTTCCTTAAATAGCACAAAGTCAAATTAAAACTTAAATTTTATGTTTAATTAAATGTAAACATAAATCCTAACGATGTAAAATTATTATAGTTTCCAAATATGTAAATGTACAACTAAAGTTATGAAAATATTAAAAATTATCTGATCTCGATACATAGTGTATTGAACTTTTGTCCTAAATATATGTTTATTCAATTTTGAACATTCTAATTTTTTCAAAAAGCAAAAAAAAAACATATGAATGTGGGAACAATGATATTCAAGGTAAAATCATTTAAAGATGCGTAAATTAATATAAAATTGTATATATAAATAGTTAAATACAAATGGATTTTACGGTTATCTAATATTAGTTAAAAAATAAGAGTTTCAATAACAAGAGTTTACACGAAATTATGCTTTTAAAAATTTGAGTGGACAGCTGTTACTTTGTAATTTTTAACGAAGCATCGATGATGCGAGAGTATATTTACAAATAATTATAAATAAGTTACAATTATTAAAAAACTATTGACAATGATTGTGTAAACTATTGATAATAATTTATATATATAAGTCGTACTTAAAGAGAGATTCATTTGCAAATCACATTTTTCCCGAAAACTATAGTAGCAAATATTGATGCACTGGTAGTCGGCACACGAACGAAATTCGACATCAGCATTATAACGATATCGGAAACATCATCTGAAAAAGAAAAATATCTCTTATTAAGATTATAAGAAATTTTTCTATATCAAATACTCATATAGAACCATGTGTAGTGCTCAATTTGAATGTATTTCTATAACATTCGAATGATCAATATATATTAATTTACGTTTATCATATCCTAAATCTGCAATTTCTTAAAATGCACAAAGTCAAATTAAAACTTAAATTTTATGTTTAATTAAATGTAAACATAAATCCTAACGATGTAAAATTATTATAGTTTCCAAATATGTAAATGTACAACTAAATTTATGAAAATATTAAAAATTATCTGATCTCGATACATAGTGTATTGAACTTTTGTCCTAAATATATGTTTATTCAATATTTGAACATTCTAATTTCTTCAAAAAGCAAAAAAAAAACATATGAATGTGTAGTGCTCAATTTTAATGTATTTCTATAACATTCGAATGATCAATATATATTAATTTACTATTACCATATCATTAATCAGCACTTCCTTAAATAGTACAAAGTCAAATTAAAACTTAAATTTTATGTTTAATTAAATGTAAACATAAATCCTAACGATGTAAAATTATTATAGTTTCCAAATATGTAAATGTACAACTAAATTTATGAAAATATTAAAAATTATCTGATCTCGATACATAGTGTTTTGAACTTTTGTCCTAAATATATGTTTATTCAATTTTGAACATTCTAATTTTTTCAAAAAGCAAAAAAAAAACATATGAATGTGGGAACAATGATATTCAAGGTAAAATCATTTAAAGATGCGTAAATTAATATAAAAATGTATATATAAATAGTTAAATACAAATGGATTTTACGGTTATCTAATATTAGTTAAAAAATAAGAGTTTCAATAACAAGAGTTTACACGAAATTATGCTTTTAAAAATTTGAGTGGACAGCTGTTACTTTGTAATTTTTAACGAAGCATCGATGATGCGAGAGTATATTTACAAATAATTATAAATAAGTTACAATTATTAAAAAACTATTGACAATGATTGTGTAAACTATTGATAATAATTTATATATATATAAGTCGTACTTAAATTGAGATTCATTTGCAAATCACATTTTTCCCGAAAACTATAGTAGCAAATATTGATGCACTGGTAGTCGGCACACGAACGAAATTCGACATCAGCATTATAACGATATCGGAAACATCATCTGAAAAAGAAAAATATCTCTTATTAAGATTATAAGAAATTTTTCTATATCAAATTCTCATATAGAACCATGTGTAGTGCTCAATTTGAATGTATTTCTATAACATTCGAATGATCAATATATATTAATTTACGTTTATCATATCCTAAATCTGCAATTTCTTAAAATGCACAAAGTCAAATTAAAACTTAAATTTTATGTTTAATTAAATGTAAACATAAATCCTAACGATGTAAAATTATTATAGTTTCCAAATATGTAAATGTACAACTAAATTTATGAAAATATTAAAAATTATCTGATCTCGATACATAGTGTATTGAACTTTTGTCCTAAATATATGTTTATTCAATATTTGAAAATTCTAATTTCTTCAAAAAGCAAAAAAAAAACATATGAATGTGTAGTGCTCAATTTTAATGTATTTCTATAACATTCGAATGATCAATATATATTAATTTACTATTACCATATCATTAATCAGCACTTCCTTAAATAGTACAAAGTCAAATTAAAACTTAAATTTTATGTTTACTTAAATGTAAACATAAATCCTAACGATGTAAAATTATTATAGTTTCCAAATATGTAAATGTACAACTAAATTTATGAAAATATTAAAAATTATCTGTTCTCGATACATAGTGTATTGAACTTTTGTCCTAAATATAGGTTTATTCAATATTTGAACATTCTAATTTTTCAAAAAGCAAAAAAAAAACATATGAATGTGGGAACAATGATATTCAAGGTAAAAATCATTTAAAGATGCGTAAATTAATATAAAATTGTATATATAAATAGTTAAATACAAATGAATTTTACGGTTATCTAATATTAGTTAAAAAATAAGAGTTTCAATAACAAGAGTTTACACGAAATTATGCTTTTAAAAATTTAAGTGGACAGCTGTTACTTTGTAATTTTTTAACGAAGCATCGATGATGCGAGAGTATTTACAAATAATTATAAATAAGTAACAATTATTAAAAATTTATTGACAATGATTGTGTAAACTATTGATAATAATTTATATATATAAGTCGTACTTAAAGAGAGATTCATTTGCAAATCACATTTTTCCCGAAAACTATAGTAGCAAATATTGATGCACTGGTAGTCGGCACACGAACGAAATTCGACATCAGCATTATAACGATATCGGAAACATCATCTGAAAAAGAAAAATATCTCTTATTAAGATTATAAGAAATTTTTCTATATCAAATACTCAAATAGAACCATGTGTAGTGCTCAATTTGAATGTATTTCTAAAACATTCGAATGATCAATATATATTAATTTACTATTACCATATCATTAATCAGCACTTCCTTAAATAGCACAAAGTCAAATTAAAACTTAAATTTTATGTTTAATTAAATGTAAACATAAATCCTAACGATGTAAAATTATTATAGTTTCCAAATATGTAAATGTACAACTAAATTTATGAAAATATTAAAAATTATCTGATCTCGATACATAGTGTATTGAACTTTTGTCCTAAATATATGTTTATTCAATTTTGAACATTCTAATTTTTTCAAAAAGCAAAAAAAAAACATATGAATGTGGGAACAATGATATTCAAGGTAAAATCATTTAAAGATGCGTAAATTAATATAAAATTGTATATATAAATAGTTAAATACAAATGGATTTTACGGTTATCTAATATTAGTTAAAAAATAAGAGTTTCAATAACAAGAGTTTACACGAAATTATGCTTTTAAAAATTTGAGTGGACAGCTGTTACTTTGTAATTTTTAACGAAGCATCGATGATGCGAGAGTATATTTACAAATAATTATAAATAAGTTACAATTATTAAAAAACTATTGACAATGATTGTGTAAACTATTGATAATAATTTATATATATAAGTCGTACTTAAAGAGAGATTCATTTGCAAATCACATTTTTCCCGAAAACTATAGTAGCAAATATTGATGCACTGGTAGTCGGCACACGAACGAAATTCGACATCAGCATTATAACGATATCGGAAACATCATCTGAAAAAGAAAAATATCTCTTATTAAGATTATAAGAAATTTTTCTATATCAAATACTCATATAGAACCATGTGTAGTGCTCAATTTGAATGTATTTCTATAACATTCGAATGATCAATATATATTAATTTACGTTTATCATATCCTAAATCTGCAATTTCTTAAAATGCACAAAGTCAAATTAAAACTTAAATTTTATGTTTAATTAAATGTAAACATAAATCCTAACGATGTAAAATTATTATAGTTTCCAAATATGTAAATGTACAACTAAATTTATGAAAATATTAAAAATTATCTGATCTCGATACATAGTGTATTGAACTTTTGTCCTAAATATATGTTTATTCAATATTTGAACATTCTAATTTCTTCAAAAAGCAAAAAAAAAACATATGAATGTGTAGTGCTCAATTTTAATGTATTTCTATAACATTCGAATGATCAATATATATTAATTTACTATTACCATATCATTAATCAGCACTTCCTTAAATAGTACAAAGTCAAATTAAAACTTAAATTTTATGTTTAATTAAATGTAAACATAAATCCTAACGATGTAAAATTATTATAGTTTCCAAATATGTAAATGTACAACTAAATTTATGAAAATATTAAAAATTATCTGATCTCGATACATAGTGTATTGAACTTTTGTCCTAAATATATGTTTATTCAATATTTGAACATTCTAATTTCTTCAAAAAGCAAAAAAAAAACATATGAATGTGTAGTGCTCAATTTTAATGTATTTCTATAACATTCGAATGATCAATATATATTAATTTACTATTACCATATCATTAATCAGCACTTCCTTAAATAGTACAAAGTCAAATTAAAACTTAAATTTTATGTTTAATTAAATGTAAACATAAATCCTAACGATGTAAAATTATTATTGTTTCCAAATATGTAAATGTACAACTAAATTTATGAAAATATTAAAAATTATCTGTTCTCGATACATAGTGTATTGAACTTTTGTCCTAAATATAGGTTTATTCAATATTTGAACATTCTAATTTTTTCAAAAAGCAAAAAAAAAACATATGAATGTGGGAACAATGATATTCAAGGTAAAAATCATTTAAAGATGCGTAAATTAATATAAAATTGTATATATAAATAGTTAAATACAAATGAATTTTACGGTTATCTAATATTAGTTAAAAAATAAGAGTTTCAATAACAAGAGTTTACACGAAATTATGCTTTTAAAAATTTAAGTGGACAGCTGTTACTTTGTAATTTTTTAACGAAGCATCGATGATGCGAGAGTATTTACAAATAATTATAAATAAGTAACAATTATTAAAAATTTATTGACAATGATTGTGTAAACTATTGATAATAATTTATATATATAAGTCGTACTTAAAGAGAGATTCATTTGCAAATCACATTTTTCCCGAAAACTATAGTAGCAAATATTGATGCACTGGTAGTCGGCACACGAACGAAATTCGACATCAGCATTATAACGATATCGGAAACATCATCTGAAAAAGAAAAATATCTCTTATTAAGATTATAAGAAATTTTTCTATATCAAATACTCAAATAGAACCATGTGTAGTGCTCAATTTGAATGTATTTCTATAACATTCGAATGATCAATATATATTAATTTACTATTACCATATCATTAATCAGCACTTCCTTAAATAGCACAAAGTCAAATTAAAACTTAAATTTTATGTTTAATTAAATGTAAACATAAATCCTAACGATGTAAAATTATTATAGTTTCCAAATATGTAAATGTACAACTAAATTTATGAAAATATTAAAAATTATCTGATCTCGATACATAGTGTATTGAACTTTTGTCCTAAATATATGTTTATTCAATTTTGAACATTCTAATTTTTTCAAAAAGCAAAAAAAAAACATATGAATGTGGGAACAATGATATTCAAGGTAAAATCATTTAAAGATGCGTAAATTAATATAAAATTGTATATATAAATAGTTAAATACAAATGGATTTTACGGTTATCTAATATTAGTTAAAAAATAAGAGTTTCAATAACAAGAGTTTACACGAAATTATGCTTTTAAAAATTTGAGTGGACAGCTGTTACTTTGTAATTTTTAACGAAGCATCGATGATGCGAGAGTATATTTACAAATAATTATAAATAAGTTACAATTATTAAAAAACTATTGACAATGATTGTGTAAACTATTGATAATAATTTATATATATAAGTCGTACTTAAAGAGAGATTCATTTGCAAATCACATTTTTCCCGAAAACTATAGTAGCAAATATTGATGCACTGGTAGTCGGCACACGAACGAAATTCGACATCAGCATTATAACGATATCGGAAACATCATCTGAAAAAGAAAAATATCTCTTATTAAGATTATAAGAAATTTTTCTATATCAAATACTCATATAGAACCATGTGTAGTGCTCAATTTGAATGTATTTCTATAACATTCGAATGATCAATATATATTAATTTACGTTTATCATATCCTAAATCTGCAATTTCTTAAAATGCACAAAGTCAAATTAAAACTTAAATTTTATGTTTAATTAAATGTAAACATAAATCCTAACGATGTAAAATTATTATAGTTTCCAAATATGTAAATGTACAACTAAATTTATGAAAATATTAAAAATTATCTGATCTCGATACATAGTGTATTGAACTTTTGTCCTAAATATATGTTTATTCAATATTTGAACATTCTAATTTCTTCAAAAAGCAAAAAAAAAAACATATGAATGTGTAGTGCTCAATTTTAATGTATTTCTATAACATTCGAATGATCAATATATATTAATTTACGTTTATCATATCCTAAATCTGCAATTTCTTAAAATGCAAAAAGTCAAATTAAAACTTTAATTTTATGTTTAATTAAATGTAAACATAAATCCTAACGATGTAAAATTATTATAGTTTCCAAATATGTAAATGTACAACTAAATTTATGAAAATATTAAAAATTATCTGATCTCGATACATAGTGTATTGAACTTTTGTCCTAAATATAGGTTTATTCAATATTTGAACATTCTAATTTTTTCAAAAAGCAAAAAAAAAACATATGAATGTGGGAACAATGATATTCAAGGTAAAAATCATTTAAAGATGCGTAAATTAATATAAAATTGTATATATAAATAGTTAAATACAAATGAATTTTACGGTTATCTAATATTAGTTAAAAAATAAGAGTTTCAATAACAAGAGTTTACACGAAATTATGCTTTTAAAAATTTGAGTGGACAGCTGTTACTTTGTAATTTTTAACGCAGCATCGATGATGCGAGAGTATATTTACAAATAATTATAAATAAGTTACAATTATTAAAAAACTATTGAAAATGATTGTGTAAACTATTGATAATAATTTATATATATATAAGTCGTACTTAAAGAGAGATTCATTTGCAAATCACATTTTTCCCGAAAACTATAGTAGCAAATATTGATGCACTGGTAGTCGGCACACGAACGAAATTCGACATCAGCATTATAACGATATCGGAAACATCATCTGAAAAAGAAAAATATCTCTTATTAAGATTATAAGAAATTTTTCTATATCAAATACTCATATAGAACCATGTGTAGTGCTCAATTTGAATGTATTTCTATAACATTCGAATGATCAATATATATTAATTTACGTTTATCATATCCTAAATCTGCAATTTCTTAAAATGCACAAAGTCAAATTAAAACTTAAATTTTATGTTTAATTAAATGTAAACATAAATCCTAACGATGTAAAATTATTATAGTTTCCAAATATGTAAATGTACAACTAAATTTATGAAAATATTAAAAATTATCTGATCTCGATACATAGTGTATTGAACTTTTGTCCTAAATATATGTTTATTCAATATTTGAAAATTCTAATTTCTTCAAAAAGCAAAAAAAAAACATATGAATGTGTAGTGCTCAATTTTAATGTATTTCTATAACATTCGAATGATCAATATATATTAATTTACTATTACCATATCATTAATCAGCACTTCCTTAAATAGTACAAAGTCAAATTAAAACTTAAATTTTATGTTTACTTAAATGTAAACATAAATCCTAACGATGTAAAATTATTATAGTTTCCAAATATGTAAATGTACAACTAAATTTATGAAAATATTAAAAATTATCTGTTCTCGATACATAGTGTATTGAACTTTTGTCCTAAATATAGGTTTATTCAATATTTGAACATTCTAATTTTTTCAAAAAGCAAAAAAAAAACATATGAATGTGGGAACAATGATATTCAAGGTAAAAATCATTTAAAGATGCGTAAATTAATATAAAATTGTATATAT
Organism: Sipha maydis; assembly: GCA_034509805.1. Lineage (NCBI taxonomy): Eukaryota > Metazoa > Arthropoda > Insecta > Hemiptera > Aphididae > Sipha > Sipha maydis. The sequence goes on from JASXSY010002710.1 coordinate 15,478, forward strand.
AAATAGTTAAATACAAATGGATTTTACGGTTATCTAATATTAGTTAAAAAATAAGAGTTTCAAAAACAAGAGTTTACAAGAAATTATGCTTTTAAAATTTTGAGTGGACAGCTGTTACTTTGTAATTTTTTAACGAAGCATCGATGATGCGAGAGTATTTACAAATAATTATAAATAAGTAACAATTATTAAAAATTTATTGACAATGATTGTGTAAACTATTGATAATAATTTATATATATAAGTCGTACTTAAAGAGAGATTCATTTGCAAATCACATTTTTCCCGAAAACTATAGTAGCAAATATTGATGCACTGGTAGTCGGCACACGAACGAAATTCGACATCAGCATTATAACGATATCGGAAACATCATCTGAAAAAGAAAAATATCTCTTATTAAGATTATAAGAAATTTTTCTATATCAAATACTCAAATAGAACCATGTGTAGTGCTCAATTTGAATGTATTTCTAAAACATTCGAATGATCAATATATATTAATTTACTATTACCATATCATTAATCAGCACTTCCTTAAATAGCACAAAGTCAAATTAAAACTTAAATTTTATGTTTAATTAAATGTAAACATAAATCCTAACGATGTAAAATTATTATAGTTTCCAAATATGTAAATGTACAACTAAATTTATGAAAATATTAAAAATTATCTGATCTCGATACATAGTGTATTGAACTTTTGTCCTAAATATATGTTTATTCAATTTTGAACATTCTAATTTTTTCAAAAAGCAAAAAAAAAACATATGAATGTGGGAACAATGATATTCAAGGTAAAATCATTTAAAGATGCGTAAATTAATATAAAAATGTATATATAAATAGTTAAATACAAATGGATTTTACGGTTATCTAATATTAGTTAAAAAATAAGAGTTTCAATAACAAGAGTTTACACGAAATTATGCTTTTAAAAATTTGAGTGGACAGCTGTTACTTTGTAATTTTTAACGCAGCATCGATGATGCGAGAGTATATTTACAAATAATTATAAATAAGTTACAATTATTAAAAAACTATTGAAAATGATTGTGTAAACTATTGATAATAATTTATATATATATAAGTCGTACTTAAAGAGAGATTCATTTGCAAATCACATTTTTCCCGAAAACTATAGTAGCAAATATTGATGCACTGGTAGTCGGCACACGAACGAAATTCGACATCAGCATTATAACGATATCGGAAACATCATCTGAAAAAGAAAAATATCTCTTATTAAGATTATAAGAAATTTTTCTATATCAAATACTCATATAGAACCATGTGTAGTGCTCAATTTGAATGTATTTCTATAACATTCGAATGATCAATATATATTAATTTACGTTTATCATATCCTAAATCTGCAATTTCTTAAAATGCACAAAGTCAAATTAAAACTTAAATTTTATGTTTAATTAAATGTAAACATAAATCCTAACGATGTAAAATTATTATAGTTTCCAAATATGTAAATGTACAACTAAATTTATGAAAATATTAAAAATTATCTGATCTCGATACATAGTGTATTGAACTTTTGTCCTAAATATATGTTTATTCAATATTTGAAAATTCTAATTTCTTCAAAAAGCAAAAAAAAAACATATGAATGTGTAGTGCTCAATTTTAATGTATTTCTATAACATTCGAATGATCAATATATATTAATTTACTATTACCATATCATTAATCAGCACTTCCTTAAATAGTACAAAGTCAAATTAAAACTTAAATTTTATGTTTACTTAAATGTAAACATAAATCCTAACGATGTAAAATTATTATAGTTTCCAAATATGTAAATGTACAACTAAATTTATGAAAATATTAAAAATTATCTGTTCTCGATACATAGTGTATTGAACTTTTGTCCTAAATATAGGTTTATTCAATATTTGAACATTCTAATTTTTTCAAAAAGCAAAAAAAAAACATATGAATGTGGGAACAATGATATTCAAGGTAAAAATCATTTAAAGATGCGTAAATTAATATAAAATTGTATATATAAATAGTTAAATACAAAAGAATTTTACGGTTATCTAATATTAGTTAAAAAATAAGAGTTTCAATAACAAGAGTTTACACGAAATTATGCTTTTAAAAATTTAAGTGGACAGCTGTTACTTTGTAATTTTTTAACGAAGCATCGATGATGCGAGAGTATTTACAAATAATTATAAATAAGTAACAATTATTAAAAAACTATTGACAATGATTGTGTAAACTATTGATAATAATTTATATATATAAGTCGTACTTAAAGAGAGATTCATTTGCAAATCACATTTTTCCCGAAAACTATAGTAGCAAATATTGATGCACTGGTAGTCGGCACACGAACGAAATTCGACATCAGCATTATAACGATATCGGAAACATCATCTGAAAAAGAAAAATATCTCTTATTAAGATTATAAGAAATTTTTCTATATCAAATACTCAAATAGAACCATGTGTAGTGCTCAATTTGAATGTATTTCTAAAACATTCGAATGATCAATATATATTAATTTACTATTACCATATCATTAATCAGCACTTCCTTAAATAGCACAAAGTCAAATTAAAACTTAAATTTTATGTTTAATTAAATGTAAACATAAATCCTAACGATGTAAAATTATTATAGTTTCCAAATATGTAAATGTACAACTAAATTTATGAAAATATTAAAAATTATCTGATCTCGATACATAGTGTATTGAACTTTTGTCCTAAATATATGTTTATTCAATTTTGAACATTCTAATTTTTTCAAAAAGCAAAAAAAAAACATATGAATGTGGGAACAATGATATTCAAGGTAAAATCATTTAAAGATGCGTAAATTAATATAAAATTGTATATATAAATAGTTAAATACAAATGGATTTTACGGTTATCTAATATTAGTTAAAAAATAAGAGTTTCAATAACAAGAGTTTACACGAAATTATGCTTTTAAAAATTTGAGTGGACAGCTGTTACTTTGTAATTTTTAACGAAGCATCGATGATGCGAGAGTATATTTACAAATAATTATAAATAAGTTACAATTATTAAAAAACTATTGACAATGATTGTGTAAACTATTGATAATAATTTATATATATAAGTCGTACTTAAAGAGAGATTCATTTGCAAATCACATTTTTCCCGAAAACTATAGTAGCAAATATTGATGCACTGGTAGTCGGCACACGAACGAAATTCGACATCAGCATTATAACGATATCGGAAACATCATCTGAAAAAGAAAAATATCTCTTATTAAGATTATAAGAAATTTTTCTATATCAAATACTCATATAGAACCATGTGTAGTGCTCAATTTGAATGTATTTCTATAACATTCGAATGATCAATATATATTAATTTACGTTTATCATATCCTAAATCTGCAATTTCTTAAAATGCACAAAGTCAAATTAAAACTTAAATTTTATGTTTAATTAAATGTAAACATAAATCCTAACGATGTAAAATTATTATAGTTTCCAAATATGTAAATGTACAACTAAATTTATGAAAATATTAAAAATTATCTGATCTCGATACATAGTGTATTGAACTTTTGTCCTAAATATATGTTTATTCAATATTTGAACATTCTAATTTCTTCAAAAAGCAAAAAAAAAAACATATGAATGTGTAGTGCTCAATTTTAATGTATTTCTATAACATTCGAATGATCAATATATATTAATTTACGTTTATCATATCCTAAATCTGCAATTTCTTAAAATGCAAAAAGTCAAATTAAAACTTTAATTTTATGTTTAATTAAATGTAAACATAAATCCTAACGATGTAAAATTATTATGGTTTCCAAATATGTAAATGTACAACTAAATTTATGAAAATATTAAAAATTATCTGATCTCGATACATAGTGTATTGAACTTTTGTCCTAAATATATGTTTATTCAATTTTGAACATTCTAATTTTTTCAAAAAGCAAAAAAAAAACATATGAATGTGTAGTGCTCAATTTTAATGTATTTCTATAACATTCGAATGATCAATATATATTAATTTACGTTTATCATATCCTAAATCTGCAATTTCTTAAAATGCAAAAAGTCAAATTAAAACTTAAATTTTATGTTTAATTAAATGTAAACATAAATCCTAACGATGTAAAATTATTATAGTTTCCAAATATGTAAATGTACAACTAAATTTATGAAAATATTAAAAATTATCTGATCTCGATACATAGTGTATTGAACTTTTGTCCTAAATATATGTTTATTCAATTTTGAACATTCTAATTTTTTCAAAAAGCAAAAAAAAAACATATGAATGTGGGAACAATGATATTCAAGGTAAAATCATTTAAAGATGCGTAAATTAATATAAAAATGTATATATAAATAGTTAAATACAAATGGATTTTACGGTTATCTAATATTAGTTAAAAAATAAGAGTTTCAATAACAAGAGTTTACACGAAATTATGCTTTTAAAAATTTGAGTGGACAGCTGTTACTTTGTAATTTTTGAACGAAGCATCGATGATGCGAGAGTATTTACATACAATTATAAATAAGTAACAATTATTAAAAAACTATTGACAATGATTGTGTAAACTATTGATAATAATTTATATATATAAGTCGTACTTAAAGAGAGATTCATTTGCAAATCACATTTTTCCCGAAAACTATAGTAGCAAATATTGATGCACTGGTAGTCGGCACACGAACGAAATTCGACATCAGCATTATAACGATATCGGAAACATCATCTGAAAAAGAAAAATATCTCTTATTAAGATTATAAGAAATTTTTCTATATCAAATACTCAAATAGAACCATGTGTAGTGCTCAATTTGAATGTATTTCTAAAACATTCGAATGATCAATATATATTAATTTACGTTTATCATATCCTAAATCTGCAATTTCTTAAAATGCACAAAGTCAAATTAAAACTTAAATTTTATGTTTAATTAAATGTAAACATAAATCCTAACGATGTAAAATTATTATAGTTTCCAAATATGTAAATGTACAACTAAATTTATGAAAATATTAAAAATTATCTGATCTCGATACATAGTGTATTGAACTTTTGTCCTAAATATATGTTTATTCAATTTTGAACATTCTAATTTTTTCAAAAAGCAAAAAAAAAACATATGAATGTGGGAACAATGATATTCAAGGTAAAATCATTTAAAGATGCGTAAATTAATATAAAATTGTATATATAAATAGTTAAATACAAATGGATTTTACGGTTATCTAATATTAGTTAAAAAATAAGAGTTTCAATAACAAGAGTTTACACGAAATTATGCTTTTAAAAATTTGAGTGGACAGCTGTTACTTTGTAATTTTTAACGAAGCATCGATGATGCGAGAGTATATTTACAAATAATTATAAATAAGTTACAATTATTAAAAAACTATTGACAATGATTGTGTAAACTATTGATAATAATTTATATATATAAGTCGTACTTAAAGAGAGATTCATTTGCAAATCACATTTTTCCCGAAAACTATAGTAGCAAATATTGATGCACTGGTAGTCGGCACACGAACGAAATTCGACATCAGCATTATAACGATATCGGAAACATCATCTGAAAAAGAAAAATATCTCTTATTAAGATTATAAGAAATTTTTCTATATCAAATACTCATATAGAACCATGTGTAGTGCTCAATTTGAATGTATTTCTATAACATTCGAATGATCAATATATATTAATTTACGTTTATCATATCCTAAATCTGCAATTTCTTAAAATGCACAAAGTCAAATTAAAACTTAAATTTTATGTTTAATTAAATGTAAACATAAATCCTAACGATGTAAAATTATTATAGTTTCCAAATATGTAAATGTACAACTAAATTTATGAAAATATTAAAAATTATCTGATCTCGATACATAGTGTATTGAACTTTTGTCCTAAATATATGTTTATTCAATATTTGAACATTCTAATTTCTTCAAAAAGCAAAAAAAAAACATATGAATGTGTAGTGCTCAATTTTAATGTATTTCTATAACATTCGAATGATCAATATATATTAATTTACTATTACCATATCATTAATCAGCACTTCCTTAAATAGTACAAAGTCAAATTAAAACTTAAATTTTATGTTTAATTAAATGTAAACATAAATCCTAACGATGTAAAATTATTATAGTTTCCAAATATGTAAATGTACAACTAAATTTATGAAAATATTAAAAATTATCTGATCTCGATACATAGTGTATTGAACTTTTGTCCTAAATATATGTTTATTCAATATTTGAACATTCTAATTTCTTCAAAAAGCAAAAAAAAAACATATGAATGTGTAGTGCTCAATTTTAATGTATTTCTATAACATTCGAATGATCAATATATATTAATTTACTATTACCATATCATTAATCAGCACTTCCTTAAATAGTACAAAGTCAAATTAAAACTTAAATTTTATGTTTAATTAAATGTAAACATAAATCCTAACGATGTAAAATTATTATTGTTTCCAAATATGTAAATGTACAACTAAATTTATGAAAATATTAAAAATTATCTGTTCTCGATACATAGTGTATTGAACTTTTGTCCTAAATATAGGTTTATTCAATATTTGAACATTCTAATTTTTTCAAAAAGCAAAAAAAAAACATATGAATGTGGGAACAATGATATTCAAGGTAAAAATCATTTAAAGATGCGTAAATTAATATAAAATTGTATATATAAATAGTTAAATACAAATGAATTTTACGGTTATCTAATATTAGTTAAAAAATAAGAGTTTCAATAACAAGAGTTTACACGAAATTATGCTTTTAAAAATTTAAGTGGACAGCTGTTACTTTGTAATTTTTTAACGAAGCATCGATGATGCGAGAGTATTTACAAATAATTATAAATAAGTAACAATTATTAAAAATTTATTGACAATGATTGTGTAAACTATTGATAATAATTTATATATATAAGTCGTACTTAAAGAGAGATTCATTTGCAAATCACATTTTTCCCGAAAACTATAGTAGCAAATATTGATGCACTGGTAGTCGGCACACGAACGAAATTCGACATCAGCATTATAACGATATCGGAAACATCATCTGAAAAAGAAAAATATCTCTTATTAAGATTATAAGAAATTTTTCTATATCAAATACTCAAATAGAACCATGTGTAGTGCTCAATTTGAATGTATTTCTAAAACATTCGAATGATCAATATATATTAATTTACTATTACCATATCATTAATCAGCACTTCCTTAAATAGCACAAAGTCAAATTAAAACTTAAATTTTATGTTTAATTAAATGTAAACATAAATCCTAACGATGTAAAATTATTATAGTTTCCAAATATGTAAATGTACAACTAAATTTATGAAAATATTAAAAATTATCTGATCTCGATACATAGTGTATTGAACTTTTGTCCTAAATATATGTTTATTCAATTTTGAACATTCTAATTTTTTCAAAAAGCAAAAAAAAAACATATGAATGTGGGAACAATGATATTCAAGGTAAAATCATTTAAAGATGCGTAAATTAATATAAAATTGTATATATAAATAGTTAAATACAAATGGATTTTACGGTTATCTAATATTAGTTAAAAAATAAGAGTTTCAATAACAAGAGTTTACACGAAATTATGCTTTTAAAAATTTGAGTGGACAGCTGTTACTTTGTAATTTTTAACGAAGCATCGATGATGCGAGAGTATATTTACAAATAATTATAAATAAGTTACAATTATTAAAAAACTATTGACAATGATTGTGTAAACTATTGATAATAATTTATATATATAAGTCGTACTTAAAGAGAGATTCATTTGCAAATCACATTTTTCCCAAAAACTATAGTAGCAAATATTGATGCACTGGTAGTCGGCACACGAACGAAATTCGACATCAGCATTATAACGATATCGGAAACATCATCTGAAAAAGAAAAATATCTCTTATTAAGATTATAAGAAATTTTTCTATATCAAATACTCATATAGAACCATGTGTAGTGCTCAATTTGAATGTATTTCTATAACATTCGAATGATCAATATATATTAATTTACGTTTATCATATCCTAAATCTGCAATTTCTTAAAATGCACAAAGTCAAATTAAAACTTAAATTTTATGTTTAATTAAATGTAAACATAAATCCTAACGATGTAAAATTATTATAGTTTCCAAATATGTAAATGTACAACTAAATTTATGAAAATATTAAAAATTATCTGATCTCGATACATAGTGTATTGAACTTTTGTCCTAAATATATGTTTATTCAATATTTGAACATTCTAATTTCTTCAAAAAGCAAAAAAAAAAACATATGAATGTGTAGTGCTCAATTTTAATGTATTTCTATAACATTCGAATGATCAATATATATTAATTTACGTTTATCATATCCTAAATCTGCAATTTCTTAAAATGCAAAAAGTCAAATTAAAACTTTAATTTTATGTTTAATTAAATGTAAACATAAATCCTAACGATGTAAAATTATTATTGTTTCCAAATATGTAAATGTACAACTAAATTTATGAAAATATTAAAAATTATCTGTTCTCGATACATAGTGTATTGAACTTTTGTCCTAAATATAGGTTTATTCAATATTTGAACATTCTAATTTTTTCAAAAAGCAAAAAAAAAAACATATGAATGTGGGAACAATGATATTCAAGGTAAAAATCATTTAAAGATGCGTAAATTAATATAAAATTGTATATATAAATAGTTAAATACAAACGGATTTTACGGTTATCTAATATTAGTTAAAAAATAAGAGTTTCAATAACAAGAGTTTACACGAAATTATGCTTTTAAAAATTTGAGTGGACAGCTGTTACTTTGTAATTTTTTAACGAAGCATCGATGATGCGAGAGTATATTTACAAATAATTATAAATAAGTTACAATTATTAAAAAACTATTGACAATGATTGTGTAAACTATTGATAATAATTTATATATATAAGTCGTACTTAAAGAGAGATTCATTTGCAAATCACATTTTTCCCGAAAACTATAGTAGCAAATATTGATGCACTGGTAGTCGGTACACGAACGAAATCCGACATCAGCATTATAACGATATCGGAAACATCATCTGAAAAAGAAAAATAACTCTTATTAAGATTATAAGAAATTTTTCTATATCAAATACTCAAATAGAACCATGTGTAGTGCTCAATTTGAATGTATTTCTATAACATTCGAATGATCAATATATATAAATTTACGTTTATCATATCCTAAATCTGCAATTTCTTAAAATGCAAAAAGTCAAATTAAAACTTAAATTGTATGTTTAATTAAATGTAAACATAAATCCTAACGATGTAAAATTATTATAGTTTCCAAATATGTAAATGTACAACTAAATTTATGAAAATATTAAAAATTATCTGATCTCGATACATAGTGTTTTGAACTTTTGTCCTAAATATATGTTTATTCAATTTTGAACATTCTAATTTTTTCAAAAAGCAAAAAAAAAACATATGAATGTGGGAACAATGATATTCAAGGTAAAAATCATTTAAAGATGCGTAAATTAATATAAAATTGTATATATAAATAGTTAAATACAAATGGATTTTACGGTTATCTAATATTAGTTAAAAAATAAGAGTTTCAATAACAAGAGTTTACACGAAATTATGCTTTTAAAAATTTGAGTGGACAGCTGTTACTTTGTAATTTTTTAACGAAGCATCGATGATGCGAGAGTATATTTACAAATAATTATAAATAAGTTACAATTATTAAAAAACTATTGACAACGATTGTGTAAACTATTGATAATAATTTATATATATAAGTCGTACTTAAAGAGAGATTCATTTGCAAATCACATTTTTCCCGAAAACTAGAGTAGCAAATATTGATGCACTGGTAGTCGGCACACGAACGAAATTCGACATCAGCATTTTAACGATATCGGAAACATCATCTGAAAAAGAAAAATATCTCTTATTAAGATTATAAGAAATTTTTCTATATCAAATACTCAAATAGAACCATGTGTAGTGCTCAATTTGAATGTATTTCTATAACATTCGAATGATCAATATATATAAATTTACGTTTATCATATCCAAAATCTGCAATTTCTTAAAATGCAAAAAGTCAAATTAAAACTTAAATTTTATGTTTAATCAAATGTAAACATAAATCCTAACGATGTAAAATTATTATAGTTTCCAAATATGTAAATGTACAACTAAATTTATGAAAATATTAAAAATTATCTGATCTCGATACATAGTGTTTTGAACTTTTGTCCTAAATATATGTTTATTCAATTTTGAACATTCTAATTTTTTCAAAAAGCAAAAAAAAAACATATGAATGTGGGAACAATGATATTCAAGGTAAAAATCATTTAAAGATGCGTAAATTAATATAAAATTGTATATATAAATAGTTAAATACAAATGGATTTTACGGTTATCTAATATTAGTTAAAAAATAAGAGTTTCAATAACAAGAGTTTACACGAAATTATGCTTTTAAAAATTTGAGTGAACAGCTGTTACTTTGTAATTTTTTAACGAAGCATCGATGATGCGAGAGTATATTTACAAATAATTATAAATAAGTTACAATTATTAAAAAACTATTGACAACGATTGTGTAAACTATTGATAATAATTTATATATATAAGTCGTACTTAAAGAGAGATTCATTTGCAAATCACATTTTTCCCGAAAACTATAGTAGCAAATATTGATGCACTGGTAGTCGGCACACGAACGAAATTCGACATCAGCATTATAACGATATCGGAAACATCATCTGAAAAAGAAAAATATCTCTTATTAAGATTATAAGAAATTTTTCTATATCAAATACTCAAATAGAACCATGTGTAGTGCTCAATTTGAATGTATTTCTATAACATTCGAATGATCAAAATATATAAATTTACGTTTATCATATCCTAAATCTGCAATTTCTTAAAATGCACAAAGTCAAATTAAAACTTTAATTTTATGTTTAATTAAATGTAAACATAAATCCTAACGATGTAAAATTATTATAGTTTCCAAATATGTAAATATACAACTAAATTTATGAAAATATTAAAAATTATATGATCTCGATACATAGTGTATTGAACTTTTGTCCTAAATATATGTTTATTCAATTTTGAACATTCTAATTTTTTCAAAAAGCAAAAAAAAAACATATGAATGTGGGAACAATGATATTCAAGGTAAAAATCATTTAAAGATGCGTAAATTAATATAAAATTGTATATATAAATAGTTAAATACAAATGGATTTTACGGTTATTTAATATTAGTTAAAAAATAAGAGTTTCAATAACAAGAGTTTACACGAAATTATGCTTTTAAAAATTTGAGTGGACAGCTGTTACTTTGTAATTTTTTAACGAAGCATCGATGATGCGAGAGTATATTTACAAATAATTATAAATAAGTTACAATTATTAAAAAACTATTGACAATGATTGTGTAAACTATTGATAATAATTTATATATATAAGTCGTACTTAAAGAGAGATTCATTTGCAAATCACATTTTTCCCGAAAACTATAGTAGCAAATATTGATGCACTGGTAGTCGGTACACGAACGAAATTCGACATCAGCATTATAACGATATCGGAAACATCATCTGAAAAAGAAAAATAACTCTTATTAAGATTATAAGAAATTTTTCTATATCAAATACTCAAATAGAACCATGTGTAGTGCTCAATTTGAATGTATTTCTATAACATTCGAATGATCAATATATATTAATTTACGTTTATCATATCCTAAATCTGCAATTTCTTAAAATGCACAAAGTCAAATTAAAACTTAAATTTTATGTTTAATTAAATGTAAACATAAATCCTAACGATGTAAAATTATTATAGTTTCCAAATATGTAAATATACAACTAAATTTATGAAAATATTAAAAATTATATGATCTCGATACATAGTGTATTGAACTTTTGTCCTAAATATATGTTTATTCAATATTTGAACATTCTATTTTTTTCAAAATGCAAAAAAAAAAACATATGAATGTGGGAACAATGATATTCAACGTAAAAATCATTTAAAGATGCGTAAATTAATATAAAATTGTATATATAAATAGTTAAATACAAATGGATTTTACGGTTATCTAATATTAGTTAAAAAATAAGAGTTTCAATAACAAGAGTTTACACGAAATTATGCTTTTAAAAATTTGAGTGGACAGCTGTTACTTTGTAATTTTTTAACGAAGCATCGATGGCGAGAGTATATTTACAAATAATTATAAATAAGTTACAATTATTAAAAAACTATTGACAACGATTGTGTAAACTATTGATAATAATTTATATATATAAGTCGTACTTAAAGAGAGATTCATTTGCAAATCACATTTTTCCCGAAAACTATAGTAGCAAATATTGATGCACTGGTAGTCGGCACACGAACGAAATTCGACATCAGCATTTTAACGATATCGGAAACATCATCTGAAAAAGAAAAATATCTCTTATTAAGATTATAAGAAATTTTTCTATATCAAATACTCAAATAGAACCATGTGTAGTGCTCAATTTGAATGTATTTCTATAACATTCGAATGATCAATATATATAAATTTACGTTTATCATATCCAAAATCTGCAATTTCTTAAAATGCAAAAAGTCAAATTAAAACTTAAATTTTATGTTTAATCAAATGTAAACATAAATCCTAACGATGTAAAATTATTATAGTTTCCAAATATGTAAATGTACAACTAAATTTATGAAAATATTAAAAATTATCTGATCTCGATACATAGTGTTTTGAACTTTTGTCCTAAATATATGTTTATTCAATTTTGAACATTCTAATTTTTTCAAAAAGCAAAAAAAAAACATATGAATGTGGGAACAATGATATTCAATGTAAAAATCATTTAAAGATGCGTAAATTAATATAAAATTGTATATATAAATAGTTAAATACAAATGGATTTTACGGTTATCTAATATTAGTTAAAAAATAAGAGTTTCAATAACAAGAGTTTACACGAAATTATGCTTTTAAAAATTTGAGTGGACAGCTGTTACTTTGTAATTTTTTAACGAAGCATCGATGATGCGAGAGTATATTTACAAATAATTATAAATAAGTTACAATTATTAAAAAACTATTGACAACGATTGTGTAAACTATTGATAATAATTTATATATATAAGTCGTACTTAAAGAGAGATTCATTTGCAAATTACATTTTTCCCGAAAACTAGAGTAGCAAATATTGATGCACTGGTAGTCGGCACACGAACGAAATTCGACATCAGCATTTTAACGATATCGGAAACATCATCTGAAAAAGAAAAATATCTCTTATTAAGATTATAAGAAATTTTTCTATATCAAATACTCAAATAGAACCATGTGTAGTGCTCAATTTGAATGTATTTCTATAACATTCGAATGATCAATATATATAAATTTACGTTTATCATATCCAAAATCTGCAATTTCTTAAAATGCAAAAAGTCAAATTAAAACTTAAATTTTATGTTTAATCAAATGTAAACATAAATCCTAACGATGTAAAATTATTATAGTTTCCAAATATGTAAATGTACAACTAAATTTATGAAAATATTAAAAATTATCTGATCTCGATACATAGTGTTTTGAACTTTTGTCCTAAATATATGTTTATTCAATTTTGAACATTCTAATTTTTTCAAAAAGCAAAAAAAAAACATATGAATGTGGGAACAATGATATTCAAGGTAAAAATCATTTAAAGATGCGTAAATTAATATAAAATTGTATATATAAATAGTTAAATACAAATGGATTTTACGGTTATCTAATATTAGTTAAAAAATAAGAGTTTCAATAACAAGAGTTTACACGAAATTATGCTTTTAAAAATTTGAGTGGACAGCTGTTACTTTGTAATTTTTTAACGAAGCATCGATGATGCGAGAGTATATTTACAAATAATTATAAATAAGTTACAATTATTAAAAAACTATTGACAACGATTGTGTAAACTATTGATAATAATTTATATATATAAGTCGTACTTAAAGAGAGATTCATTTGCAAATCACATTTTTCCCGAAAACTATAGTAGCAAATATAGATGCACTGGTAGTCGGTACACGAACGAAATCCGACATCAGCATTATAACGATATCGGAAACATCATCTGAAAAAGAAAAATAACTCTTATTAAGATTATAAGAAATTTTTCTATATCAAATACTCAAATAGAACCATGTGTAGTGCTCAATTTGAATGTATTTCTATAACATTCGAATGATCAATATATATAAATTTACGTTTATCATATCCTAAATCTGCAATTTCTTAAAATGCAAAAAGTCAAATTAAAACTTAAATTTTATGTTTAATTAAATGTAAACATAAATCCTAACGATGTAAAATTATTATAGTTTCCAAATATGTAAATGTACAACTAAATTTATGAAAATATTAAAAATTATCTGATCTCGATACATAGTGTTTTGAACTTTTGTCCTAAATATATGTTTATTCAATTTTGAACATTCTAATTTTTTCAAAAAGCAAAAAAAAAACATATGAATGTGGGAACAATGATATTCAAGGTAAAAATCATTTAAAGATGCGTAAATTAATATAAAATTGTATATATAAATAGTTAAATACAAATGGATTTTACGGTTATCTAATATTAGTTAAAAAATAAGAGTTTCAATAACAAGAGTTTACACGAAATTATGCTTTTAAAAATTTGAGTGGACAGCTGTTACTTTGTAATTTTTTAACGAAGCATCGATGATGCGAGAGTATATTTACAAATAATTATAAATAAGTTACAATTATTAAAAAACTATTGACAACGATTGTGTAAACTATTGATAATAATTTATATATATAAGTCGTACTTAAAGAGAGATTCATTTGCAAATCACATTTTTCCCGAAAACTAGAGTAGCAAATATTGATGCACTGGTAGTCGGCACACGAACGAAATTCGACATCAGCATTTTAACGATATCGGAAACATCATCTGAAAAAGAAAAATATCTCTTATTAAGATTATAAGAAATTTTTCTATATCAAATACTCAAATAGAACCATGTGTAGTGCTCAATTTGAATGTATTTCTATAACATTCGAATGATCAATATATATAAATTTACGTTTATCATATCCAAAATCTGCAATTTCTTAAAATGCAAAAAGTCAAATTAAAACTTAAATTTTATGTTTAATCAAATGTAAACATAAATCCTAACGATGTAAAATTATTATAGTTTCCAAATATGTAAATGTACAACTAAATTTATGAAAATATTAAAAATTATCTGATCTCGATACATAGTGTTTTGAACTTTTGTCCTAAATATATGTTTATTCAATTTTGAACATTCTAATTTTTTCAAAAAGCAAAAAAAAAACATATGAATGTGGGAACAATGATATTCAAGGTAAAAATCATTTAAAGATGCGTAAATTAATATAAAATTGTATATATAAATAGTTAAATACAAATGGATTTTACGGTTATCTAATATTAGTTAAAAAATAAGAGTTTCAATAACAAGAGTTTACACGAAATTATGCTTTTAAAAATTTGAGTGAACAGCTGTTACTTTGTAATTTTTTAACGAAGCATCGATGATGCGAGAGTATATTTACAAATAATTATAAATAAGTTACAATTATTAAAAAACTATTGACAACGATTGTGTAAACTATTGATAATAATTTATATATATAAGTCGTACTTAAAGAGAGATTCATTTGCAAATCACATTTTTCTAGAAAACTAGAGTAGCAAATATTGATGCACTGGTAGTCGGCACACGAACGAAATTCGACATCAGCATTTTAACGATATCGGAAACATCATCTGAAAAAGAAAAATATCTCTTATTAAGATTATAAGAAATTTTTCTATATCAAATACTCAAATAGAACCATGTGTAGTGCTCAATTTGAATGTATTTCTATAACATTCGAATGATCAATATATATAAATTTACGTTTATCATATCCTAAATCTGCAATTTCTTAAAATGCACAAAGTCAAATTAAAACTTAAATTTTATGTTTAATTAAATGTAAACATAAATCCTAACGATGTAAAATTATTATAGTTTCCAAATATGTAAATATACAACTAAATTTATGAAAATATTAAAAATTATATGATCTCGATACATAGTGTATTGAACTTTTGTCCTAAATATATGTTTATTCAATATTTGAACATTCTAATTTTTTCAAAAAGCAAAAAAAAAACATATGAATGTGGGAACAATGATATTCAAGGTAAAAATCATTTAAAGATGCGTAAATTAATATAAAATTGTATATATAAATAGTTAAATACAAATGGATTTTACGGTTATCTAATATTAGTTAAAAAATAAGAGTTTCAATAACAAGAGTTTACACGAAATTATGCTTTTAAAAATTTGAGTGGACAGCTGTTACTTTGTAATTTTTTAACGAAGCATCGATGATGCGAGAGTATATTTACAAATAATTATAAATAAGTTACAATTATTAAAAAACTATTGACAACGATTGTGTAAACTATTGATAATAATTTATATATATAAGTCGTACTTAAAGAGAGATTCATTTGCAAATCACATTTTTCTAGAAAACTAGAGTAGCAAATATTGATGCACTGGTAGTCGGCACACGAACGAAATTCGACATCAGCATTTTAACGATATCGGAAACATCATCTGAAAAAGAAAAATATCTCTTATTAAGATTATAAGAAATTTTTCTATATCAAATACTCAAATAGAACCATGTGTAGTGCTCAATTTGAATGTATTTCTATAACATTCGAATGATCAATATATATAAATTTACGTTTATCATATCCTAAATCTGCAATTTCTTAAAATGCACAAAGTCAAATTAAAACTTAAATTTTATGTTTAATTAAATGTAAACATAAATCCTAACGATGTAAAATTATTATAGTTTCCAAATATGTAAATATACAACTAAATTTATGAAAATATTAAAAATTATATGATCTCGATACATAGTGTATTGAACTTTTGTCCTAAATATATGTTTATTCAATATTTGAACATTCTAATTTTTTCAAAAAGCAAAAAAAAAACATATGAATGTGGGAACAATGATATTCAAGGTAAAAATCATTTAAAGATGCGTAAATTAATATAAAATTGTATATATAAATAGTTAAATACAAATGGATTTTACGGTTATCTAATATTAGTTAAAAAATAAGAGTTTCAATAACAAGAGTTTACACGAAATTATGCTTTTAAAAATTTGAGTGGACAGCTGTTACTTTGTAATTTTTTAACGAAGCATCGATGATGCGAGAGTATATTTACAAATAATTATAAATAAGTTACAATTATTAAAAAACTATTGACAATGATTGTGTAAACTATTGATAATAATTTATATATATAAGTCGTACTTAAAGAGAGATTCATTTGCAAATCACATTTTTCCCGAAAACTATAGTAGCAAATATTGATGCACTGGTAGTCGGTACACGAACGAAATTCGACATCAGCATTATAACGATATCGGAAACATCATCTGAAAAAGAAAAATAACTCTTATTAAGATTATAAGAAATTTTTCTATATCAAATACTCAAATAGAACCATGTGTAGTGCTCAATTTGAATGTATTTCTATAACATTCGAATGATCAATATATATTAATTTACGTTTATCATATCCTAAATCTGCAATTTCTTAAAATGCACAAAGTCAAATTAAAACTTAAATTTTATGTTTAATTAAATGTAAACATAAATCCTAACGATGTAAAATTATTATAGTTTCCAAATATGTAAATATACAACTAAATTTATGAAAATATTAAAAATTATATGATCTCGATACATAGTGTATTGAACTTTTGTCCTAAATATATGTTTATTCAATATTTGAACATTCTATTTTTTTCAAAATGCAAAAAAAAAAAACATATGAATGTGGGAACAATGATATTCAACGTAAAAATCATTTAAAGATGCGTAAATTAATATAAAATTGTATATATAAATAGTTAAATACAAATGGATTTTACGGTTATCTAATATTAGTTAAAAAATAAGAGTTTCAATAACAAGAGTTTACACGAAATTATGCTTTTAAAAATTTGAGTGGACAGCTGTTACTTTGTAATTTTTTAACGAAGCATCGATGATGCGAGAGTATATTTACAAATAATTATAAATAAGTTACAATTATTAAAAAACTATTGACAACGATTGTGTAAACTATTGATAATAATTTATATATATAAGTCGTACTTAAAGAGAGATTCATTTGCAAATCACATTTTTCTAGAAAACTAGAGTAGCAAATATTGATGCACTGGTAGTCGGCACACGAACGAAATTCGACATCAGCATTTTAACGATATCGGAAACATCATCTGAAAAAGAAAAATATCTCTTATTAAGATTATAAGAAATTTTTCTATATCAAATACTCAAATAGAACCATGTGTAGTGCTCAATTTGAATGTATTTCTATAACATTCGAATGATCAATATATATAAATTTACGTTTATCATATCCTAAATCTGCAATTTCTTAAAATGCACAAAGTCAAATTAAAACTTAAATTTTATGTTTAATTAAATGTAAACATAAATCCTAACGATGTAAAATTATTATAGTTTCCAAATATGTAAATATACAACTAAATTTATGAAAATATTAAAAATTATATGATCTCGATACATAGTGTATTGAACTTTTGTCCTAAATATATGTTTATTCAATATTTGAACATTCTAATTTTTTCAAAAAGCAAAAAAAAAACATATGAATGTGGGAACAATGATATTCAAGGTAAAAATCATTTAAAGATGCGTAAATTAATATAAAATTGTATATATAAATAGTTAAATACAAATGGATTTTACGGTTATCTTATATTAGTTAAAAAATAAGAGTTTCAATAATAAGAGTTTACACGAAATTATGCTTTTAAAAATTTGAGTGGACAGCTGTTACTTTGTAATTTTTTAACGAAGCATCGATGATGCGAGAGTATATTTACAAATAATTATAAATAAGTTACAATTATTAAAAAACTATTGACAATGATTGTGTAAACTATTGATAATAATTTATATATATAAGTCGTACTTAAAGAGAGATTCATTTGCAAATCACATTTTTCCCGAAAACTATAGTAGCAAATATTGATGCACTGGTAGTCGGTACACGAACGAAATTCGACATCAGCATTATAACGATATCGGAAACATCATCTGAAAAAGAAAAATAACTCTTATTAAGATTATAAGAAATTTTTCTATATCAAATACTCAAATAGAACCATGTGTAGTGCTCAATTTGAATGTATTTCTATAACATTCGAATGATCAATATATATTAATTTACGTTTATCATATCCTAAATCTGCAATTTCTTAAAATGCACAAAGTCAAATTAAAACTTAAATTTTATGTTTAATTAAATGTAAACATAAATCCTAACGATGTAAAATTATTATAGTTTCCAAATATGTAAATATACAACTAAATTTATGAAAATATTAAAAATTATATGATCTCGATACATAGTGTATTGAACTTTTGTCCTAAATATATGTTTATTCAATATTTGAACATTCTATTTTTTTCAAAATGCAAAAAAAAAAACATATGAATGTGGGAACAATGATATTCAACGTAAAAATCATTTAAAGATGCGTAAATTAATATAAAATTGTATATATAAATAGTTAAATACAAATGGATTTTACGGTTATCTAATTAGTTAAAAAATAAGAGTTTCAATAACAAGAGTTTACACGAAATTATGCTTTTAAAAATTTGAGTGGACAGCTGTTACTTTGTAATTTTTTAACGAAGCATCGATGATGCGAGAGTATATTTACAAATAATTATAAATAAGTTACAATTATTAAAAAACTATTGACAATGATTGTGTAAACTATTGATAATAATTTATATATATAAGTCGTACTTAAAGAGAGATTCATTTGCAAATCACATTTTTCCCGAAAACTATAGTAGCAAATATAGATGCACTGGTAGTCGGTACACGAACGAAATCCGACATCAGCATTATAACGATATCGGAAACATCATCTGAAAAAGAAAAATAACTCTTATTAAGATTATAAGAAATTTTTCTATATCAAATACTCAAATAGAACCATGTGTAGTGCTCAATTTGAATGTATTTCTATAACATTCGAATGATCAATATATATAAATTTACGTTTATCATATCCTAAATCTGCAATTTCTTAAAATGCAAAAAGTCAAATTAAAACTTAAATTTTATGTTTAATTAAATGTAAACATAAATCCTAACGATGTAAAATTATTATAGTTTCCAAATATGTAAATATACAACTAAATTTATGAAAATATTAAAAATTATATGATCTCGATACATAGTGTATTGAACTTTTGTCCTAAATATATGTTTATTCAATATTTGAACATTCTATTTTTTTCAAAATGCAAAAAAAAAAACATATGAATGTGGGAACAATGATATTCAACGTAAAAATCATTTAAAGATGCGTAAATTAATATAAAATTGTATATATAAATAGTTAAATACAAATGGATTTTACGGTTATCTAATATTAGTTAAAAAATAAGAGTTTCAATAACAAGAGTTTACACGAAATTATGCTTTTAAAAATTTGAGTGGACAGCTGTTACTTTGTAATTTTTTAACGAAGCATCGATGATGCGAGAGTATTTACAAATAATTATAAATAAGTTACAATTATTAAAAAACTATTGACAATGATTGTGTAAACTATTGATAATAATTTATATATATAAGTCGTACTTAAAGAGAGATTCATTTGCAAATCACATTTTTCCCGAAAACTATAGTAGCAAATATAGATGCACTGGTAGTCGGTACACGAACGAAATCCGACATCAGCATTATAACGATATCGGAAACATCATCTGAAAAAGAAAAATAACTCTTATTAAGATTATAAGAAATTTTTCTATATCAAATACTCAAATAGAACCATGTGTAGTGCTCAATTTGAATGTATTTCTATAACATTCGAATGATCAATATATATAAATTTACGTTTATCATATCCAAAATCTGCAATTTCTTAAAATGCAAAAAGTCAAATTAAAACTTAAATTTTATGTTTAATCAAATGTAAACATAAATCCTAACGATGTAAAATTATTATAGTTTCCAAATATGTAAATGTACAACTAAATTTATGAAAATATTAAAAATTATCTGATCTCGATACATAGTGTTTTGAACTTTTGTCCTAAATATATGTTTATTCAATTTTGAACATTCTAATTTTTTCAAAAAGCAAAAAAAAAACATATGAATGTGGGAACAATGATATTCAAGGTAAAAATCATTTAAAGATGCGTAAATTAATATAAAATTGTATATATAAATAGTTAAATACAAATGGATTTTACGGTTATCTAATATTAGTTAAAAAATAAGAGTTTCAATAACAAGAGTTTACACGAAATTATGCTTTTAAAAATTTGAGTGAACAGCTGTTACTTTGTAATTTTTTAACGAAGCATCGATGATGCGAGAGTATTTACAAATAATTATAAATAAGTTACAATTATTAAAAAACTATTGACAACGATTGTGTAAACTATTGATAATAATTTATATATATAAGTCGTACTTAAAGAGAGATTCATTTGCAAATCACATTTTTCTAGAAAACTAGAGTAGCAAATATTGATGCACTGGTAGTCGGCACACGAACGAAATTCGACATCAGCATTTTAACGATATCGGAAACATCATCTGAAAAAGAAAAATATCTCTTATTAAGATTATAAGAAATTTTTCTATATCAAATACTCAAATAGAACCATGTGTAGTGCTCAATTTGAATGTATTTCTATAACATTCGAATGATCAATATATATAAATTTACGTTTATCATATCCTAAATCTGCAATTTCTTAAAATGCACAAAGTCAAATTAAAACTTAAATTTTATGTTTAATTAAATGTAAACATAAATCCTAACGATGTAAAATTATTATAGTTTCCAAATATGTAAATATACAACTAAATTTATGAAAATATTAAAAATTATATGATCTCGATACATAGTGTATTGAACTTTTGTCCTAAATATATGTTTATTCAATATTTGAACATTCTAATTTTTTCAAAAAGCAAAAAAAAAACATATGAATGTGGGAACAATGATATTCAAGGTAAAAATCATTTAAAGATGCGTAAATTAATATAAAATTGTATATATAAATAGTTAAATACAAATGGATTTTACGGTTATCTAATATTAGTTAAAAAATAAGAGTTTCAATAACAAGAGTTTACACGAAATTATGCTTTTAAAAATTTGAGTGGACAGCTGTTACTTTGTAATTTTTTAACGAAGCATCGATGATGCGAGAGTATATTTACAAATAATTATAAATAAGTTACAATTATTAAAAAACTATTGACAACGATTGTGTAAACTATTGATAATAATTTATATATATAAGTCGTACTTAAAGAGAGATTCATTTGCAAATCACATTTTTCCCGAAAACTAGAGTAGCAAATATTGATGCACTGGTAGTCGGCACACGAACGAAATTCGACATCAGCATTTTAACGATATCGGAAACATCATCTGAAAAAGAAAAATATCTCTTATTAAGATTATAAGAAATTTTTCTATATCAAATACTCAAATAGAACCATGTGTAGTGCTCAATTTGAATGTATTTCTATAACATTCGAATGATCAATATATATAAATTTACGTTTATCATATCCAAAATCTGCAATTTCTTAAAATGCACAAAGTCAAATTAAAACTTAAATTTTATGTTTAATTAAATGTAAACATAAATCCTAACGATGTAAAATTATTATAGTTTCCAAATATGTAAATATACAACTAAATTTATGAAAATATTAAAAATTATATGATCTCGATACATAGTGTATTGAACTTTTGTCCTAAATATATGTTTATTCAATATTTGAACATTCTATTTTTTTCAAAATGCAAAAAAAAAAACATATGAATGTGGGAACAATGATATTCAACGTAAAAATCATTTAAAGATGCGTAAATTAATATAAAATTGTATATATAAATAGTTAAATACAAATGGATTTTACGGTTATCTAATATTAGTTAAAAAATAAGAGTTTCAATAACAAGAGTTTACACGAAATTATGCTTTTAAAAATTTGAGTGGACAGCTGTTACTTTGTAATTTTTTAACGAAGCATCGATGATGCGAGAGTATTTACAAATAATTATAAATAAGTTACAATTATTAAAAAACTATTGACAATGATTGTGTAAACTATTGATAATAATTTATATATATAAGTCGTACTTAAAGAGAGATTCATTTGCAAATCACATTTTTCCCGAAAACTATAGTAGCAAATATAGATGCACTGGTAGTCGGTACACGAACGAAATCCGACATCAGCATTATAACGATATCGGAAACATCATCTGAAAAAGAAAAATAACTCTTATTAAGATTATAAGAAATTTTTCTATATCAAATACTCAAATAGAACCATGTGTAGTGCTCAATTTGAATGTATTTCTATAACATTCGAATGATCAATATATATAAATTTACGTTTATCATATCCTAAATCTGCAATTTCTTAAAATGCAAAAAGTCAAATTAAAACTTAAATTTTATGTTTAATTAAATGTAAACATAAATCCTAACGATGTAAAATTATTATAGTTTCCAAATATGTAAATATACAACTAAATTTATGAAAATATTAAAAATTATATGATCTCGATACATAGTGTATTGAACTTTTGTCCTAAATATATGTTTATTCAATATTTGAACATTCTATTTTTTTCAAAATGCAAAAAAAAAAACATATGAATGTGGGAACAATGATATTCAACGTAAAAATCATTTAAAGATGCGTAAATTAATATAAAATTGTATATATAAATAGTTAAATACAAATGGATTTTACGGTTATCTAATATTAGTTAAAAAATAAGAGTTTCAATAACAAGAGTTTACACGAAATTATGCTTTTAAAAATTTGAGTGGACAGCTGTTACTTTGTAATTTTTTAACGAAGCATCGATGATGCGAGAGTATTTACAAATAATTATAAATAAGTTACAATTATTAAAAAACTATTGACAATGATTGTGTAAACTATTGATAATAATTTATATATATAAGTCGTACTTAAAGAGAGATTCATTTGCAAATCACATTTTTCCCGAAAACTATAGTAGCAAATATTGATGCACTGGTAGTCGGTACACGAACGAAATTCGACATCAGCATTATAACGATATCGGAAACATCATCTGAAAAAGAAAAATAACTCTTATTAAGATTATAAGAAATTTTTCTATATCAAATACTCAAATAGAACCATGTGTAGTGCTCAATTTGAATGTATTTCTATAACATTCGAATGATCAATATATATTAATTTACGTTTATCATATCCTAAATCTGCAATTTCTTAAAATGCACAAAGTCAAATTAAAACTTAAATTTTATGTTTAATTAAATGTAAACATAAATCCTAACGATGTAAAATAATTATAGTTTCCAAATATGTAAATATACAACTAAATTTATGAAAATATTAAAAATTATATGATCTCGATACATAGTGTATTGAACTTTTGTCCTAAATATATGTTTATTCAATATTTAAACATTCTATTTTTTTCAAAATGCAAAAAAAAAAACATATGAATGTGGGAACAATGATATTCAACGTAAAAATCATTTAAAGATGCGTAAATTAATATAAAATTGTATATATAAATAGTTAAATACAAATGGATTTTACGGTTATCTAATATTAGTTAAAAAATAAGAGTTTCAATAACAAGAGTTTACACGAAATTATGCTTTTAAAAATTTGAGTGGACAGCTGTTACTTTGTAATTTTTTAACGAAGCATCGATGATGCGAGAGTATTTACAAATAATTATAAATAAGTTACAATTATTAAAAAACTATTGACAATGATTGTGTAAACTATTGATAATAATTTATATATATAAGTCGTACTTAAAGAGAGATTCATTTGCAAATCACATTTTTCCCAAAAACTATAGTAGCAAATATAGATGCACTGGTAGTCGGTACACGAACGAAATCCGACATCAGCATTATAACGATATCGGAAACATCATCTGAAAAAGAAAAATAACTCTTATTAAGATTATAAGAAATTTTTCTATATCAAATACTCAAATAGAACCATGTGTAGTGCTCAATTTGAATGTATTTCTATAACATTCGAATGATCAATATATATAAATTTACGTTTATCATATCCTAAATCTGCAATTTCTTAAAATGCAAAAAGTCAAATTAAAACTTAAATTTTATGTTTAATTAAATGTAAACATAAATCCTAACGATGTAAAATTATTATAGTTTCCAAATATGTAAATGTACAACTAAATTTATGAAAATATTAAAAATTATCTGATCTCGATACATAGTGTTTTGAACTTTTGTCCTAAATATATGTTTATTCAATTTTGAACATTCTAATTTTTTCAAAAAGCAAAAAAAAAACATATGAATGTGGGAACAATGATATTCAAGGTAAAAATCATTTAAAGATGCGTAAATTAATATAAAATTGTATATATAAATAGTTAAATACAAATGGATTTTACGGTTATCTAATATTAGTTAAAAAATAAGAGTTTCAATAACAAGAGTTTACACGAAATTATGCTTTTAAAAATTTGAGTGGACAGCTGTTACTTTGTAATTTTTTAACGATGCATCGATGATGCGAGAGTATATTTACAAATAATTATAAATAAGTTACAATTATTAAAAAACTATTGACAACGATTGTGTAAACTATTGATAATAATTTATATATATAAGTCGTACTTAAAGAGAGATTCATTTGCAAATCACATTTTTCCCGAAAACTAGAGTAGCAAATATTGATGCACTGGTAGTCGGCACACGAACGAAATTCGACATCAGCATTTTAACGATATCGGAAACATCATCTGAAAAAGAAAAATATCTCTTATTAAGATTATAAGAAATTTTTCTATATCAAATACTCAAATAGAACCATGTGTAGTGCTCAATTTGAATGTATTTCTATAACATTCGAATGATCAATATATATAAATTTACGTTTATCATATCCAAAATCTGCAATTTCTTAAAATGCAAAAAGTCAAATTAAAACTTAAATTTTATGTTTAATCAAATGTAAACATAAATCCTAACGATGTAAAATTATTATAGTTTCCAAATATGTAAATGTACAACTAAATTTATGAAAATATTAAAAATTATCTGATCTCGATACATAGTGTTTTGAACTTTTGTCCTAAATATATGTTTATTCAATTTTGAACATTCTAATTTTTTCAAAAAGCAAAAAAAAAACATATGAATGTGGGAACAATGATATTCAAGGTAAAAATCATTTAAAGATGCGTAAATTAATATAAAATTGTATATATAAATAGTTAAATACAAATGGATTTTACGGTTATCTAATATTAGTTAAAAAATAAGAGTTTCAATAACAAGAGTTTACACGAAATTATGCTTTTAAAAATTTGAGTGAACAGCTGTTACTTTGTAATTTTTTAACGAAGCATCGATGATGCGAGAGTATTTACAAATAATTATAAATAAGTTACAATTATTAAAAAACTATTGACAACGATTGTGTAAACTATTGATAATAATTTATATATATAAGTCGTACTTAAAGAGAGATTCATTTGCAAATCACATTTTTCCCGAAAACTAGAGTAGCAAATATTGATGCACTGGTAGTCGGCACACGAACGAAATTCGACATCAGCATTTTAACGATATCGGAAACATCATCTGAAAAAGAAAAATATCTCTTATTAAGATTATAAGAAATTTTTCTATATCAAATACTCAAATAGAACCATGTGTAGTGCTCAATTTGAATGTATTTCTATAACATTCGAATGATCAATATATATAAATTTACGTTTATCATATCCAAAATCTGCAATTTCTTAAAATGCAAAAAGTCAAATTAAAACTTAAATTTTATGTTTAATCAAATGTAAACATAAATCCTAACGATGTAAAATTATTATAGTTTCCAAATATGTAAATGTACAACTAAATTTATGAAAATATTAAAAATTATCTGATCTCGATACATAGTGTTTTGAACTTTTGTCCTAAATATATGTTTATTCAATTTTGAACATTCTAATTTTTTCAAAAAGCAAAAAAAAAACATATGAATGTGGGAACAATGATATTCAAGGTAAAAATCATTTAAAGATGCGTAAATTAATATAAAATTGTATATATAAATAGTTAAATACAAATGGATTTTACGGTTATCTAATATTAGTTAAAAAATAAGAGTTTCAATAACAAGAGTTTACACGAAATTATGCTTTTAAAAATTTGAGTGGACAGCTGTTACTTTGTAATTTTTTAACGAAGCATCGATGATGCGAGAGTATATTTACAAATAATTATAAATAAGTTACAATTATTAAAAAACTATTGACAACGATTGTGTAAACTATTGATAATAATTTATATATATAAGTCGTACTTAAAGAGAGATTCATTTGCAAATCACATTTTTCCCGAAAACTATAGTAGCAAATATTGATGCACTGGTAGTCGGCACACGAACGAAATTCGACATCAGCATTATAACGATATCGGAAACATCATCTGAAAAAGAAAAATATCTCTTATTAAGATTATAAGAAATTTTTCTATATCAAATACTCAAATAGAACCATGTGTAGTGCTCAATTTGAATGTATTTCTATAACATTCGAATGATCAATATATATAAATTTACGTTTATCATATCCTAAATCTGCAATTTCTTAAAATGCACAAAGTCAAATTAAAACTTAAATTTTATGTTTAATTAAATGTAAACATAAATCCTAACGATGTAAAATTATTATAGTTTCCAAATATGTAAATGTACAACTAAATTTATGAAAATATTAAAAATTATCTGATGTCGATACATAGTGTATTGAACTTTTGTCCTAAATATATGTTTATTCAATATTTGAACATTCTAATTTTTTCAAAAAGCAAAAAAAAAACATATGAATGTGGGAACAATGATATTCAAGGTAAAAATCATTTAAAGATGCGTAAATTAATATAAAATTGTATATATAAATAGTTAAATACAAATGGATTTTACGGTTATCTAATATTAGTTAAAAAATAAGAGTTTCAATAACAAGAGTTTACACGAAATTATGCTTTTAAAAATTTGAGTGGACAGCTGTTACTTTGTAATTTTTTAACGAAGCATCGATGATGCGAGAGTATATTTACAAATAATTATAAATAAGTTACAATTATTAAAAAACTATTGACAATGATTGTGTAAACTATTGATAATAATTTATATATATAAGTCGTACTTAAAGAGAGATTCATTTGCAAATCACATTTTTCCCGAAAACTATAGTAGCAAATATAGATGCACTGGTAGTCGGTACACGAACGAAATCCGACATCAGCATTATAACGATATCGGAAACATCATCTGAAAAAGAAAAATAACTCTTATTAAGATTATAAGAAATTTTTCTATATCAAATACTCAAATAGAACCATGTGTAGTGCTCAATTTGAATGTATTTCTATAACATTCGAATGATCAATATATATAAATTTACGTTTATCATATCCTAAATCTGCAATTTCTTAAAATGCAAAAAGTCAAATTAAAACTTAAATTTTATGTTTAATTAAATGTAAACATAAATCCTAACGATGTAAAATTATTATAGTTTCCAAATATGTAAATATACAACTAAATTTATGAAAATATTAAAAATTATATGATCTCGATACATAGTGTATTGAACTTTTGTCCTAAATATATGTTTATTCAATATTTGAACATTCTATTTTTTTCAAAATGCAAAAAAAAAAACATATGAATGTGGGAACAATGATATTCAAGGTAAAAATCATTTAAAGATGCGTAAATTAATATAAAATTGTATATATAAATAGTTAAATACAAATGGATTTTACGGTTATCTAATATTAGTTAAAAAATAAGAGTTTCAATAACAAGAGTTTACACGAAATTATGCTTTTAAAAATTTGAGTGGACAGCTGTTACTTTGTAATTTTTTAACGAAGCATCGATGATGCGAGAGTATATTTACAAATAATTATAAATAAGTTACAATTATTAAAAAACTATTGACAACGATTGTGTAAACTATTGATAATAATTTATATATATAAGTCGTACTTAAAGAGAGATTCATTTGCAAATCACATTTTTCCCGAAAACTATAGTAGCAAATATTGATGCACTGGTAGTCGGCACACGAACGAAATTCGACATCAGCATTATAACGATATCGGAAACATCATCTGAAAAAGAAAAATATCTCTTATTAAGATTATAAGAAATTTTTCTATATCAAATACTCAAATAGAACCATGTGTAGTGCTCAATTTGAATGTATTTCTATAACATTCGAATGATCAATATATATAAATTTACGTTTATCATATCCTAAATCTGCAATTTCTTAAAATGCACAAAGTCAAATTAAAACTTAAATTTTATGTTTAATTAAATGTAAACATAAATCCTAACGATGTAAAATTATTATAGTTTCCAAATATGTAAATGTACAACTAAATTTATGAAAATATTAAAAATTATCTGATGTCGATACATAGTGTATTGAACTTTTGTCCTAAATATATGTTTATTCAATATTTGAACATTCTAATTTTTTCAAAAAGCAAAAAAAAAACATATGAATGTGGGAACAATGATATTCAAGGTAAAAATCATTTAAAGATGCGTAAATTAATATAAAATTGTATATATAAATAGTTAAATACAAATGGATTTTACGGTTATCTAATATTAGTTAAAAAATAAGAGTTTCAATAACAAGAGTTTACACGAAATTATGCTTTTAAAAATTTGAGTGGACAGCTGTTACTTTGTAATTTTTTAACGAAGCATCGATGATGCGAGAGTATATTTACAAATAATTATAAATAAGTTACAATTATTAAAAAACTATTGACAATGATTGTGTAAACTATTGATAATAATTTATATATATAAGTCGTACTTAAAGAGAGATTCATTTGCAAATCACATTTTTCCCGAAAACTATAGTAGCAAATATAGATGCACTGGTAGTCGGTACACGAACGAAATCCGACATCAGCATTATAACGATATCGGAAACATCATCTGAAAAAGAAAAATAACTCTTATTAAGATTATAAGAAATTTTTCTATATCAAATACTCAAATAGAACCATGTGTAGTGCTCAATTTGAATGTATTTCTATAACATTCGAATGATCAATATATATAAATTTACGTTTATCATATCCTAAATCTGCAATTTCTTAAAATGCAAAAAGTCAAATTAAAACTTAAATTTTATGTTTAATTAAATGTAAACATAAATCCTAACGATGTAAAATTATTATAGTTTCCAAATATGTAAATATACAACTAAATTTATGAAAATATTAAAAATTATATGATCTCGATACATAGTGTATTGAACTTTTGTCCTAAATATATGTTTATTCAATATTTGAACATTCTATTTTTTTCAAAATGCAAAAAAAAAAACATATGAATGTGGGAACAATGATATTCAACGTAAAAATCATTTAAAGATGCGTAAATTAATATAAAATTGTATATATAAATAGTTAAATACAAATGGATTTTACGGTTATCTAATATTAGTTAAAAAATAAGAGTTTCAATAACAAGAGTTTACACGAAATTATGCTTTTAAAAATTTGAGTGGACAGCTGTTACTTTGTAATTTTTTAACGAAGCATCGATGATGCGAGAGTATTTACAAATAATTATAAATAAGTTACAATTATTAAAAAACTATTGACAATGATTGTGTAAACTATTGATAATAATTTATATATATAAGTCGTACTTAAAGAGAGATTCATTTGCAAATCACATTTTTCCCGAAAACTATAGTAGCAAATATAGATGCACTGGTAGTCGGTACACGAACGAAATCCGACATCAGCATTATAACGATATCGGAAACATCATCTGAAAAAGAAAAATAACTCTTATTAAGATTATAAGAAATTTTTCTATATCAAATACTCAAATAGAACCATGTGTAGTGCTCAATTTGAATGTATTTCTATAACATTCGAATGATCAATATATATAAATTTACGTTTATCATATCCAAAATCTGCAATTTCTTAAAATGCAAAAAGTCAAATTAAAACTTAAATTTTATGTTTAATCAAATGTAAACATAAATCCTAACGATGTAAAATTATTATAGTTTCCAAATATGTAAATGTACAACTAAATTTATGAAAATATTAAAAATTATCTGATCTCGATACATAGTGTTTTGAACTTTTGTCCTAAATATATGTTTATTCAATTTTGAACATTCTAATTTTTTCAAAAAGCAAAAAAAAAACATATGAATGTGGGAACAATGATATTCAAGGTAAAAATCATTTAAAGATGCGTAAATTAATATAAAATTGTATATATAAATAGTTAAATACAAATGGATTTTACGGTTATCTAATATTAGTTAAAAAATAAGAGTTTCAATAACAAGAGTTTACACGAAATTATGCTTTTAAAAATTTGAGTGAACAGCTGTTACTTTGTAATTTTTTAACGAAGCATCGATGATGCGAGAGTATTTACAAATAATTATAAATAAGTTACAATTATTAAAAAACTATTGACAACGATTGTGTAAACTATTGATAATAATTTATATATATAAGTCGTACTTAAAGAGAGATTCATTTGCAAATCACATTTTTCTAGAAAACTAGAGTAGCAAATATTGATGCACTGGTAGTCGGCACACGAACGAAATTCGACATCAGCATTTTAACGATATCGGAAACATCATCTGAAAAAGAAAAATATCTCTTATTAAGATTATAAGAAATTTTTCTATATCAAATACTCAAATAGAACCATGTGTAGTGCTCAATTTGAATGTATTTCTATAACATTCGAATGATCAATATATATAAATTTACGTTTATCATATCCTAAATCTGCAATTTCTTAAAATGCACAAAGTCAAATTAAAACTTAAATTTTATGTTTAATTAAATGTAAACATAAATCCTAACGATGTAAAATTATTATAGTTTCCAAATATGTAAATATACAACTAAATTTATGAAAATATTAAAAATTATATGATCTCGATACATAGTGTATTGAACTTTTGTCCTAAATATATGTTTATTCAATATTTGAACATTCTAATTTTTTCAAAAAGCAAAAAAAAAACATATGAATGTGGGAACAATGATATTCAAGGTAAAAATCATTTAAAGATGCGTAAATTAATATAAAATTGTATATATAAATAGTTAAATACAAATGGATTTTACGGTTATCTAATATTAGTTAAAAAATAAGAGTTTCAATAACAAGAGTTTACACGAAATTATGCTTTTAAAAATTTGAGTGGACAGCTGTTACTTTGTAATTTTTTAACGAAGCATCGATGATGCGAGAGTATATTTACAAATAATTATAAATAAGTTACAATTATTAAAAAACTATTGACAACGATTGTGTAAACTATTGATAATAATTTATATATATAAGTCGTACTTAAAGAGAGATTCATTTGCAAATCACATTTTTCCCGAAAACTAGAGTAGCAAATATTGATGCACTGGTAGTCGGCACACGAACGAAATTCGACATCAGCATTTTAACGATATCGGAAACATCATCTGAAAAAGAAAAATATCTCTTATTAAGATTATAAGAAATTTTTCTATATCAAATACTCAAATAGAACCATGTGTAGTGCTCAATTTGAATGTATTTCTATAACATTCGAATGATCAATATATATAAATTTACGTTTATCATATCCAAAATCTGCAATTTCTTAAAATGCACAAAGTCAAATTAAAACTTAAATTTTATGTTTAATTAAATGTAAACATAAATCCTAACGATGTAAAATTATTATAGTTTCCAAATATGTAAATATACAACTAAATTTATGAAAATATTAAAAATTATATGATCTCGATACATAGTGTATTGAACTTTTGTCCTAAATATATGTTTATTCAATATTTGAACATTCTATTTTTTTCAAAATGCAAAAAAAAAAACATATGAATGTGGGAACAATGATATTCAACGTAAAAATCATTTAAAGATGCGTAAATTAATATAAAATTGTATATATAAATAGTTAAATACAAATGGATTTTACGGTTATCTAATATTAGTTAAAAAATAAGAGTTTCAATAACAAGAGTTTACACGAAATTATGCTTTTAAAAATTTGAGTGGACAGCTGTTACTTTGTAATTTTTTAACGAAGCATCGATGATGCGAGAGTATTTACAAATAATTATAAATAAGTTACAATTATTAAAAAACTATTGACAATGATTGTGTAAACTATTGATAATAATTTATATATATAAGTCGTACTTAAAGAGAGATTCATTTGCAAATCACATTTTTCCCGAAAACTATAGTAGCAAATATAGATGCACTGGTAGTCGGTACACGAACGAAATCCGACATCAGCATTATAACGATATCGGAAACATCATCTGAAAAAGAAAAATAACTCTTATTAAGATTATAAGAAATTTTTCTATATCAAATACTCAAATAGAACCATGTGTAGTGCTCAATTTGAATGTATTTCTATAACATTCGAATGATCAATATATATAAATTTACGTTTATCATATCCTAAATCTGCAATTTCTTAAAATGCAAAAAGTCAAATTAAAACTTAAATTTTATGTTTAATTAAATGTAAACATAAATCCTAACGATGTAAAATTATTATAGTTTCCAAATATGTAAATATACAACTAAATTTATGAAAATATTAAAAATTATATGATCTCGATACATAGTGTATTGAACTTTTGTCCTAAATATATGTTTATTCAATATTTGAACATTCTATTTTTTTCAAAATGCAAAAAAAAAAACATATGAATGTGGGAACAATGATATTCAACGTAAAAATCATTTAAAGATGCGTAAATTAATATAAAATTGTATATATAAATAGTTAAATACAAATGGATTTTACGGTTATCTAATATTAGTTAAAAAATAAGAGTTTCAATAACAAGAGTTTACACGAAATTATGCTTTTAAAAATTTGAGTGGACAGCTGTTACTTTGTAATTTTTTAACGAAGCATCGATGATGCGAGAGTATTTACAAATAATTATAAATAAGTTACAATTATTAAAAAACTATTGACAATGATTGTGTAAACTATTGATAATAATTTATATATATAAGTCGTACTTAAAGAGAGATTCATTTGCAAATCACATTTTTCCCGAAAACTATAGTAGCAAATATTGATGCACTGGTAGTCGGTACACGAACGAAATTCGACATCAGCATTATAACGATATCGGAAACATCATCTGAAAAAGAAAAATAACTCTTATTAAGATTATAAGAAATTTTTCTATATCAAATACTCAAATAGAACCATGTGTAGTGCTCAATTTGAATGTATTTCTATAACATTCGAATGATCAATATATATTAATTTACGTTTATCATATCCTAAATCTGCAATTTCTTAAAATGCACAAAGTCAAATTAAAACTTAAATTTTATGTTTAATTAAATGTAAACATAAATCCTAACGATGTAAAATAATTATAGTTTCCAAATATGTAAATATACAACTAAATTTATGAAAATATTAAAAATTATATGATCTCGATACATAGTGTATTGAACTTTTGTCCTAAATATATGTTTATTCAATATTTAAACATTCTATTTTTTTCAAAATGCAAAAAAAAAAACATATGAATGTGGGAACAATGATATTCAACGTAAAAATCATTTAAAGATGCGTAAATTAATATAAAATTGTATATATAAATAGTTAAATACAAATGGATTTTACGGTTATCTAATATTAGTTAAAAAATAAGAGTTTCAATAACAAGAGTTTACACGAAATTATGCTTTTAAAAATTTGAGTGGACAGCTGTTACTTTGTAATTTTTTAACGAAGCATCGATGATGCGAGAGTATTTACAAATAATTATAAATAAGTTACAATTATTAAAAAACTATTGACAATGATTGTGTAAACTATTGATAATAATTTATATATATAAGTCGTACTTAAAGAGAGATTCATTTGCAAATCACATTTTTCCCAAAAACTATAGTAGCAAATATAGATGCACTGGTAGTCGGTACACGAACGAAATCCGACATCAGCATTATAACGATATCGGAAACATCATCTGAAAAAGAAAAATAACTCTTATTAAGATTATAAGAAATTTTTCTATATCAAATACTCAAATAGAACCATGTGTAGTGCTCAATTTGAATGTATTTCTATAACATTCGAATGATCAATATATATAAATTTACGTTTATCATATCCTAAATCTGCAATTTCTTAAAATGCAAAAAGTCAAATTAAAACTTAAATTTTATGTTTAATTAAATGTAAACATAAATCCTAACGATGTAAAATTATTATAGTTTCCAAATATGTAAATGTACAACTAAATTTATGAAAATATTAAAAATTATCTGATCTCGATACATAGTGTTTTGAACTTTTGTCCTAAATATATGTTTATTCAATTTTGAACATTCTAATTTTTTCAAAAAGCAAAAAAAAAACATATGAATGTGGGAACAATGATATTCAAGGTAAAAATCATTTAAAGATGCGTAAATTAATATAAAATTGTATATATAAATAGTTAAATACAAATGGATTTTACGGTTATCTAATATTAGTTAAAAAATAAGAGTTTCAATAACAAGAGTTTACACGAAATTATGCTTTTAAAAATTTGAGTGGACAGCTGTTACTTTGTAATTTTTTAACGATGCATCGATGATGCGAGAGTATATTTACAAATAATTATAAATAAGTTACAATTATTAAAAAACTATTGACAACGATTGTGTAAACTATTGATAATAATTTATATATATAAGTCGTACTTAAAGAGAGATTCATTTGCAAATCACATTTTTCCCGAAAACTAGAGTAGCAAATATTGATGCACTGGTAGTCGGCACACGAACGAAATTCGACATCAGCATTTTAACGATATCGGAAACATCATCTGAAAAAGAAAAATATCTCTTATTAAGATTATAAGAAATTTTTCTATATCAAATACTCAAATAGAACCATGTGTAGTGCTCAATTTGAATGTATTTCTATAACATTCGAATGATCAATATATATAAATTTACGTTTATCATATCCAAAATCTGCAATTTCTTAAAATGCAAAAAGTCAAATTAAAACTTAAATTTTATGTTTAATCAAATGTAAACATAAATCCTAACGATGTAAAATTATTATAGTTTCCAAATATGTAAATGTACAACTAAATTTATGAAAATATTAAAAATTATCTGATCTCGATACATAGTGTTTTGAACTTTTGTCCTAAATATATGTTTATTCAATTTTGAACATTCTAATTTTTTCAAAAAGCAAAAAAAAAACATATGAATGTGGGAACAATGATATTCAAGGTAAAAATCATTTAAAGATGCGTAAATTAATATAAAATTTTATATATAAATAGTTAAATACAAATGGATTTTACGGTTATCTAATATTAGTTAAAAAATAAGAGTTTCAATAACAAGAGTTTACACGAAATTATGCTTTTAAAAATTTGAGTGAACAGCTGTTACTTTGTAATTTTTTAACGAAGCATCGATGATGCGAGAGTATTTACAAATAATTATAAATAAGTTACAATTATTAAAAAACTATTGACAACGATTGTGTAAACTATTGATAATAATTTATATATATAAGTCGTACTTAAAGAGAGATTCATTTGCAAATCACATTTTTCTAGAAAACTAGAGTAGCAAATATTGATGCACTGGTAGTCGGCACACGAACGAAATTCGACATCAGCATTTTAACGATATCGGAAACATCATCTGAAAAAGAAAAATATCTCTTATTAAGATTATAAGAAATTTTTCTATATCAAATACTCAAATAGAACCATGTGTAGTGCTCAATTTGAATGTATTTCTATAACATTCGAATGATCAATATATATAAATTTACGTTTATCATATCCTAAATCTGCAATTTCTTAAAATGCACAAAGTCAAATTAAAACTTAAATTTTATGTTTAATTAAATGTAAACATAAATCCTAACGATGTAAAATTATTATAGTTTCCAAATATGTAAATATACAACTAAATTTATGAAAATATTAAAAATTATATGATCTCGATACATAGTGTATTGAACTTTTGTCCTAAATATATGTTTATTCAATATTTGAACATTCTAATTTTTTCAAAAAGCAAAAAAAAAACATATGAATGTGGGAACAATGATATTCAAGGTAAAAATCATTTAAAGATGCGTAAATTAATATAAAATTGTATATATAAATAGTTAAATACAAATGGATTTTACGGTTATCTAATATTAGTTAAAAAATAAGAGTTTCAATAACAAGAGTTTACACGAAATTATGCTTTTAAAAATTTGAGTGGACAGCTGTTACTTTGTAATTTTTTAACGAAGCATCGATGATGCGAGAGTATATTTACAAATAATTATAAATAAGTTACAATTATTAAAAAACTATTGACAATGATTGTGTAAACTATTGATAATAATTTATATATATAAGTCGTACTTAAAGAGAGATTCATTTGCAAATCACATTTTTCCCGAAAACTATAGTAGCAAATATTGATGCACTGGTAGTCGGTACACGAACGAAATTCGACATCAGCATTATAACGATATCGGAAACATCATCTGAAAAAGAAAAATAACTCTTATTAAGATTATAAGAAATTTTTCTATATCAAATACTCAAATAGAACCATGTGTAGTGCTCAATTTGAATGTATTTCTATAACATTCGAATGATCAATATATATTAATTTACGTTTATCATATCCTAAATCTGCAATTTCTTAAAATGCACAAAGTCAAATTAAAACTTAAATTTTATGTTTAATTAAATGTAAACATAAATCCTAACGATCGTTAGGATTTATAGTTTCCAAATATGTAAATATACAACTAAATTTATGAAAATATTAAAAATTATATGATCTCGATACATAGTGTATTGAACTTTTGTCCTAAATATATGTTTATTCAATATTTAAACATTCTATTTTTTTCAAAATGCAAAAAAAAAAACATATGAATGTGGGAACAATGATATTCAACGTAAAAATCATTTAAAGATGCGTAAATTAATATAAAATTGTATATATAAATAGTTAAATACAAATGGATTTTACGGTTATCTAATATTAGTTAAAAAATAAGAGTTTCAATAACAAGAGTTTACACGAAATTATGCTTTTAAAAATTTGAGTGGACAGCTGTTACTTTGTAATTTTTTAACGAAGCATCGATGATGCGAGAGTATTTACAAATAATTATAAATAAGTTACAATTATTAAAAAACTATTGACAATGATTGTGTAAACTATTGATAATAATTTATATATATAAGTCGTACTTAAAGAGAGATTCATTTGCAAATCACATTTTTCTAGAAAACTAGAGTAGCAAATATTGATGCACTGGTAGTCGGCACACGAACGAAATTCGACATCAGCATTTTAACGATATCGGAAACATCATCTGAAAAAGAAAAATATCTCTTATTAAGATTATAAGAAATTTTTCTATATCAAATACTCAAATAGAACCATGTGTAGTGCTCAATTTGAATGTATTTCTATAACATTCGAATGATCAATATATATAAATTTACGTTTATCATATCCTAAATCTGCAATTTCTTAAAATGCACAAAGTCAAATTAAAACTTAAATTTTATGTTTAATTAAATGTAAACATAAATCCTAACGATGTAAAATTATTATAGTTTCCAAATATGTAAATATACAACTAAATTTATGAAAATATTAAAAATTATATGATCTCGATACATAGTGTATTGAACTTTTGTCCTAAATATATGTTTATTCAATATTTGAACATTCTAATTTTTTCAAAAAGCAAAAAAAAAACATATGAATGTGGGAACAATGATATTCAAGGTAAAAATCATTTAAAGATGCGTAAATTAATATAAAATTGTATATATAAATAGTTAAATACAAATGGATTTTACGGTTATCTAATATTAGTTAAAAAATAAGAGTTTCAATAACAAGAGTTTACACGAAATTATGCTTTTAAAAATTTGAGTGAACAGCTGTTACTTTGTAATTTTTTAACGAAGCATCGATGATGCGAGAGTATATTTACAAATAATTATAAATAAGTTACAATTATTAAAAAACTATTGACAACGATTGTGTAAACTATTGATAATAATTTATATATATAAGTCGTACTTAAAGAGAGATTCATTTGCAAATCACATTTTTCCCGAAAACTATAGTAGCAAATATTGATGCACTGGTAGTCGGCACACGAACGAAATTCGACATCAGCATTATAACGATATCGGAAACATCATCTGAAAAAGAAAAATATCTCTTATTAAGATTATAAGAAATTTTTCTATATCAAATACTCAAATAGAACCATGTGTAGTGCTCAATTTGAATGTATTTCTATAACATTCGAATGATCAAAATATATAAATTTACGTTTATCATATCCTAAATCTGCAATTTCTTAAAATGCACAAAGTCAAATTAAAACTTTAATTTTATGTTTAATTAAATGTAAACATAAATCCTAACGATGTAAAATTATTATAGTTTCCAAATATGTAAATATACAACTAAATTTATGAAAATATTAAAAATTATATGATCTCGATACATAGTGTATTGAACTTTTGTCCTAAATATATGTTTATTCAATATTTGAACATTCTATTTTTTCAAAATGCAAAAAAAAAAACATATGAATGTGGGAACAATGATATTCAACGTAAAAATCATTTAAAGATGCGTAAATTAATATAAAATTGTATATATAAATAGTTAAATACAAATGGATTTTACGGTTATCTAATATTAGTTAAAAAATAAGAGTTTCAATAACAAGAGTTTACACGAAATTATGCTTTTAAAAATTTGAGTGGACAGCTGTTACTTTGTAATTTTTTAACGAAGCATCGATGATGCGAGAGTATTTACAAATAATTATAAATAAGTTACAATTATTAAAAAACTATTGACAATGATTGTGTAAACTATTGATAATAATTTATATATATAAGTCGTACTTAAAGAGAGATTCATTTGCAAATCACATTTTTCCCGAAAACTATAGTAGCAAATATTGATGCACTGGTAGTCGGTACACGAACGAAATTCGACATCAGCATTATAACGATATCGGAAACATCATCTGAAAAAGAAAAATAACTCTTATTAAGATTATAAGAAATTTTTCTATATCAAATACTCAAATAGAACCATGTGTAGTGCTCAATTTGAATGTATTTCTATAACATTCGAATGATCAATATATATTAATTTACGTTTATCATATCCTAAATCTGCAATTTCTTAAAATGCACAAAGTCAAATTAAAACTTAAATTTTATGTTTAATTAAATGTAAACATAAATCCTAACGATGTAAAATAATTATAGTTTCCAAATATGTAAATATACAACTAAATTTATGAAAATATTAAAAATTATATGATCTCGATACATAGTGTATTGAACTTTTGTCCTAAATATATGTTTATTCAATATTTAAACATTCTATTTTTTTCAAAATGCAAAAAAAAAAACATATGAATGTGGGAACAATGATATTCAACGTAAAAATCATTTAAAGATGCGTAAATTAATATAAAATTGTATATATAAATAGTTAAATACAAATGGATTTTACGGTTATCTAATATTAGTTAAAAAATAAGAGTTTCAATAACAAGAGTTTACACGAAATTATGCTTTTAAAAATTTGAGTGGACAGCTGTTACTTTGTAATTTTTTAACGAAGCATCGATGATGCGAGAGTATTTACAAATAATTATAAATAAGTTACAATTATTAAAAAACTATTGACAATGATTGTGTAAACTATTGATAATAATTTATATATATAAGTCGTACTTAAAGAGAGATTCATTTGCAAATCACATTTTTCCCGAAAACTATAGTAGCAAATATAGATGCACTGGTAGTCGGTACACGAACGAAATCCGACATCAGCATTATAACGATATCGGAAACATCATCTGAAAAAGAAAAATAACTCTTATTAAGATTATAAGAAATTTTTCTATATCAAATACTCAAATAGAACCATGTGTAGTGCTCAATTTGAATGTATTTCTATAACATTCGAATGATCAATATATATAAATTTACGTTTATCATATCCTAAATCTGCAATTTCTTAAAATGCAAAAAGTCAAATTAAAACTTAAATTTTATGTTTAATTAAATGTAAACATAAATCCTAACGATGTAAAATTATTATAGTTTCCAAATATGTAAATGTACAACTAAATTTATGAAAATATTAAAAATTATCTGATCTCGATACATAGTGTTTTGAACTTTTGTCCTAAATATATGTTTATTCAATTTTGAACATTCTAATTTTTTCAAAAAGCAAAAAAAAAACATATGAATGTGGGAACAATGATATTCAAGGTAAAAATCATTTAAAGATGCGTAAATTAATATAAAATTGTATATATAAATAGTTAAATACAAATGGATTTTACGGTTATCTAATATTAGTTAAAAAATAAGAGTTTCAATAACAAGAGTTTACACGAAATTATGCTTTTAAAAATTTGAGTGGACAGCTGTTACTTTGTAATTTTTTAACGATGCATCGATGATGCGAGAGTATATTTACAAATAATTATAAATAAGTTACAATTATTAAAAAACTATTGACAACGATTGTGTAAACTATTGATAATAATTTATATATATAAGTCGTACTTAAAGAGAGATTCATTTGCAAATCACATTTTTCCCGAAAACTAGAGTAGCAAATATTGATGCACTGGTAGTCGGCACACGAACGAAATTCGACATCAGCATTTTAACGATATCGGAAACATCATCTGAAAAAGAAAAATATCTCTTATTAAGATTATAAGAAATTTTTCTATATCAAATACTCAAATAGAACCATGTGTAGTGCTCAATTTGAATGTATTTCTATAACATTCGAATGATCAATATATATAAATTTACGTTTATCATATCCAAAATCTGCAATTTCTTAAAATGCAAAAAGTCAAATTAAAACTTAAATTTTATGTTTAATCAAATGTAAACATAAATCCTAACGATGTAAAATTATTATAGTTTCCAAATATGTAAATGTACAACTAAATTTATGAAAATATTAAAAATTATCTGATCTCGATACATAGTGTTTTGAACTTTTGTCCTAAATATATGTTTATTCAATTTTGAACATTCTAATTTTTTCAAAAAGCAAAAAAAAAACATATGAATGTGGGAACAATGATATTCAAGGTAAAAATCATTTAAAGATGCGTAAATTAATATAAAATTGTATATATAAATAGTTAAATACAAATGGATTTTACGGTTATCTAATATTAGTTAAAAAATAAGAGTTTCAATAACAAGAGTTTACACGAAATTATGCTTTTAAAAATTTGAGTGAACAGCTGTTACTTTGTAATTTTTTAACGAAGCATCGATGATGCGAGAGTATTTACAAATAATTATAAATAAGTTACAATTATTAAAAAACTATTGACAACGATTGTGTAAACTATTGATAATAATTTATATATATAAGTCGTACTTAAAGAGAGATTCATTTGCAA
Organism: Sipha maydis; assembly: GCA_034509805.1. Lineage (NCBI taxonomy): Eukaryota > Metazoa > Arthropoda > Insecta > Hemiptera > Aphididae > Sipha > Sipha maydis. The sequence goes on from JASXSY010002710.1 coordinate 58,334, forward strand.
ATCACATTTTTCTAGAAAACTAGAGTAGCAAATATTGATGCACTGGTAGTCGGCACACGAACGAAATTCGACATCAGCATTTTAACGATATCGGAAACATCATCTGAAAAAGAAAAATATCTCTTATTAAGATTATAAGAAATTTTTCTATATCAAATACTCAAATAGAACCATGTGTAGTGCTCAATTTGAATGTATTTCTATAACATTCGAATGATCAATATATATAAATTTACGTTTATCATATCCTAAATCTGCAATTTCTTAAAATGCACAAAGTCAAATTAAAACTTAAATTTTATGTTTAATTAAATGTAAACATAAATCCTAACGATGTAAAATTATTATAGTTTCCAAATATGTAAATATACAACTAAATTTATGAAAATATTAAAAATTATATGATCTCGATACATAGTGTATTGAACTTTTGTCCTAAATATATGTTTATTCAATATTTGAACATTCTAATTTTTTCAAAAAGCAAAAAAAAAACATATGAATGTGGGAACAATGATATTCAAGGTAAAAATCATTTAAAGATGCGTAAATTAATATAAAATTGTATATATAAATAGTTAAATACAAATGGATTTTACGGTTATCTAATATTAGTTAAAAAATAAGAGTTTCAATAACAAGAGTTTACACGAAATTATGCTTTTAAAAATTTGAGTGGACAGCTGTTACTTTGTAATTTTTTAACGAAGCATCGATGATGCGAGAGTATATTTACAAATAATTATAAATAAGTTACAATTATTAAAAAACTATTGACAATGATTGTGTAAACTATTGATAATAATTTATATATATAAGTCGTACTTAAAGAGAGATTCATTTGCAAATCACATTTTTCCCGAAAACTATAGTAGCAAATATTGATGCACTGGTAGTCGGTACACGAACGAAATTCGACATCAGCATTATAACGATATCGGAAACATCATCTGAAAAAGAAAAATAACTCTTATTAAGATTATAAGAAATTTTTCTATATCAAATACTCAAATAGAACCATGTGTAGTGCTCAATTTGAATGTATTTCTATAACATTCGAATGATCAATATATATTAATTTACGTTTATCATATCCTAAATCTGCAATTTCTTAAAATGCACAAAGTCAAATTAAAACTTAAATTTTATGTTTAATTAAATGTAAACATAAATCCTAACGATGTAAAATAATTATAGTTTCCAAATATGTAAATATACAACTAAATTTATGAAAATATTAAAAATTATATGATCTCGATACATAGTGTATTGAACTTTTGTCCTAAATATATGTTTATTCAATATTTAAACATTCTATTTTTTTCAAAATGCAAAAAAAAAAACATATGAATGTGGGAACAATGATATTCAACGTAAAAATCATTTAAAGATGCGTAAATTAATATAAAATTGTATATATAAATAGTTAAATACAAATGGATTTTACGGTTATCTAATATTAGTTAAAAAATAAGAGTTTCAATAACAAGAGTTTACACGAAATTATGCTTTTAAAAATTTGAGTGGACAGCTGTTACTTTGTAATTTTTTAACGAAGCATCGATGATGCGAGAGTATTTACAAATAATTATAAATAAGTTACAATTATTAAAAAACTATTGACAATGATTGTGTAAACTATTGATAATAATTTATATATATAAGTCGTACTTAAAGAGAGATTCATTTGCAAATCACATTTTTCCCGAAAACTATAGTAGCAAATATAGATGCACTGGTAGTCGGTACACGAACGAAATCCGACATCAGCATTATAACGATATCGGAAACATCATCTGAAAAAGAAAAATAACTCTTATTAAGATTATAAGAAATTTTTCTATATCAAATACTCAAATAGAACCATGTGTAGTGCTCAATTTGAATGTATTTCTATAACATTCGAATGATCAATATATATAAATTTACGTTTATCATATCCTAAATCTGCAATTTCTTAAAATGCAAAAAGTCAAATTAAAACTTAAATTTTATGTTTAATTAAATGTAAACATAAATCCTAACGATGTAAAATTATTATAGTTTCCAAATATGTAAATGTACAACTAAATTTATGAAAATATTAAAAATTATCTGATCTCGATACATAGTGTTTTGAACTTTTGTCCTAAATATATGTTTATTCAATTTTGAACATTCTAATTTTTTCAAAAAGCAAAAAAAAAACATATGAATGTGGGAACAATGATATTCAAGGTAAAAATCATTTAAAGATGCGTAAATTAATATAAAATTGTATATATAAATAGTTAAATACAAATGGATTTTACGGTTATCTAATATTAGTTAAAAAATAAGAGTTTCAATAACAAGAGTTTACACGAAATTATGCTTTTAAAAATTTGAGTGGACAGCTGTTACTTTGTAATTTTTTAACGATGCATCGATGATGCGAGAGTATATTTACAAATAATTATAAATAAGTTACAATTATTAAAAAACTATTGACAACGATTGTGTAAACTATTGATAATAATTTATATATATAAGTCGTACTTAAAGAGAGATTCATTTGCAAATCACATTTTTCCCGAAAACTAGAGTAGCAAATATTGATGCACTGGTAGTCGGCACACGAACGAAATTCGACATCAGCATTTTAACGATATCGGAAACATCATCTGAAAAAGAAAAATATCTCTTATTAAGATTATAAGAAATTTTTCTATATCAAATACTCAAATAGAACCATGTGTAGTGCTCAATTTGAATGTATTTCTATAACATTCGAATGATCAATATATATAAATTTACGTTTATCATATCCAAAATCTGCAATTTCTTAAAATGCAAAAAGTCAAATTAAAACTTAAATTTTATGTTTAATCAAATGTAAACATAAATCCTAACGATGTAAAATTATTATAGTTTCCAAATATGTAAATGTACAACTAAATTTATGAAAATATTAAAAATTATCTGATCTCGATACATAGTGTTTTGAACTTTTGTCCTAAATATATGTTTATTCAATTTTGAACATTCTAATTTTTTCAAAAAGCAAAAAAAAAACATATGAATGTGGGAACAATGATATTCAAGGTAAAAATCATTTAAAGATGCGTAAATTAATATAAAATTGTATATATAAATAGTTAAATACAAATGGATTTTACGGTTATCTAATATTAGTTAAAAAATAAGAGTTTCAATAACAAGAGTTTACACGAAATTATGCTTTTAAAAATTTGAGTGGACAGCTGTTACTTTGTAATTTTTTAACGAAGCATCGATGATGCGAGAGTATATTTACAAATAATTATAAATAAGTTACAATTATTAAAAAACTATTGACAACGATTGTGTAAACTATTGATAATAATTTATATATATAAGTCGTACTTAAAGAGAGATTCATTTGCAAATCACATTTTTCCCGAAAACTATAGTAGCAAATATTGATGCACTGGTAGTCGGCACACGAACGAAATTCGACATCAGCATTATAACGATATCGGAAACATCATCTGAAAAAGAAAAATATCTCTTATTAAGATTATAAGAAATTTTTCTATATCAAATACTCAAATAGAACCATGTGTAGTGCTCAATTTGAATGTATTTCTATAACATTCGAATGATCAATATATATAAATTTACGTTTATCATATCCTAAATCTGCAATTTCTTAAAATGCACAAAGTCAAATTAAAACTTAAATTTTATGTTTAATTAAATGTAAACATAAATCCTAACGATGTAAAATTATTATAGTTTCCAAATATGTAAATGTACAACTAAATTTATGAAAATATTAAAATTATCTGATGTCGATACATAGTGTATTGAACTTTTGTCCTAAATATATGTTTATTCAATATTTGAACATTCTAATTTTTTCAAAAAGCAAAAAAAAACATATGAATGTGGGAACAATGATATTCAAGGTAAAAATCATTTAAAGATGCGTAAATTAATATAAAATTGTATATATAAATAGTTAAATACAAATGGATTTTACGGTTATCTAATATTAGTTAAAAAATAAGAGTTTCAATAACAAGAGTTTACACGAAATTATGCTTTTAAAAATTTGAGTGGACAGCTGTTACTTTGTAATTTTTTAACGAAGCATCGATGATGCGAGAGTATATTTACAAATAATTATAAATAAGTTACAATTATTAAAAAACTATTGACAACGATTGTGTAAACTATTGATAATAATTTATATATATAAGTCGTACTTAAAGAGAGATTCATTTGCAAATCACATTTTTCTAGAAAACTAGAGTAGCAAATATTGATGCACTGGTAGTCGGCACACGAACGAAATTCGACATCAGCATTTTAACGATATCGGAAACATCATCTGAAAAAGAAAAATATCTCTTATTAAGATTATAAGAAATTTTTCTATATCAAATACTCAAATAGAACCATGTGTAGTGCTCAATTTGAATGTATTTCTATAACATTCGAATGATCAATATATATAAATTTACGTTTATCATATCCTAAATCTGCAATTTCTTAAAATGCACAAAGTCAAATTAAAACTTAAATTTTATGTTTAATTAAATGTAAACATAAATCCTAACGATGTAAAATTATTATAGTTTCCAAATATGTAAATGTACAACTAAATTTATGAAAATATTAAAAATTATCTGATCTCGATACATAGTGTATTGAACTTCTGTCCTAAATATATGTTTATTCAATATTTGAACATTCTAATTTTTTCAAAAAGCAAAAAAAAAACATATGAATGTGGGAACAATGATATTCAAGGTAAAAATCATTTAAAGATGCGTAAATTAATATAAAATTGTATATATAAATAGTTAAATACAAATGGATTTTACGGTTATCTAATATTAGTTAAAAAATAAGAGTTTCAATAACAAGAGTTTACACGAAATTATGCTTTTAAAAATTTGAGTGAACAGCTGTTACTTTGTAATTTTTTAACGAAGCATCGATGATGCGAGAGTATTTACAAATAATTATAAATAAGTTACAATTATTAAAAAACTATTGACAACGATTGTGTAAACTATTGATAATAATTTATATATATAAGTCGTACTTAAAGAGAGATTCATTTGCAAATCACATTTTTCTAGAAAACTAGAGTAGCAAATATTGATGCACTGGTAGTCGGCACACGAACGAAATTCGACATCAGCATTTTAACGATATCGGAAACATCATCTGAAAAAGAAAAATATCTCTTATTAAGATTATAAGAAATTTTTCTATATCAAATACTCAAATAGAACCATGTGTAGTGCTCAATTTGAATGTATTTCTATAACATTCGAATGATCAATATATATAAATTTACGTTTATCATATCCTAATCTGCAATTTCTTAAAATGCACAAAGTCAAATTAAAACTTAAATTTTATGTTTAATTAAATGTAAACATAAATCCTAACGATGTAAAATTATTATAGTTTCCAAATATGTAAATATACAACTAAATTTATGAAAATATTAAAAATTATATGATCTCGATACATAGTGTATTGAACTTTTGTCCTAAATATATGTTTATTCAATATTTGAACATTCTAATTTTTTCAAAAAGCAAAAAAAAAAACATATGACATGTGGGAACAATGATATTCAAGGTAAAAATCATTTAAAGATGCGTAAATTAATATAAAATTGTATATATAAATAGTTAAATACAAATGGATTTTACGGTTATCTAATATTAGTTAAAAAATAAGAGTTTCAATAACAAGAGTTTACACGAAATTATGCTTTTAAAAATTTGAGTGGACAGCTGTTACTTTGTAATTTTTTAACGAAGCATCGATGATGCGAGAGTATATTTACAAATAATTATAAATAAGTTACAATTATTAAAAAACTATTGACAATGATTGTGTAAACTATTGATAATAATTTATATATATAAGTCGTACTTAAAGAGAGATTCATTTGCAAATCACATTTTTCCCGAAAACTATAGTAGCAAATATTGATGCACTGGTAGTCGGTACACGAACGAAATTCGACATCAGCATTATAACGATATCGAAACATCATCTGAAAAAGAAAAATAACTCTTATTAAGATTATAAGAAATTTTTCTATATCAAATACTCAAATAGAACCATGTGTAGTGCTCAATTTGAATGTATTTCTATAACATTCGAATGATCAATATATATTAATTTACGTTTATCATATCCTAAATCTGCAATTTCTTAAAATGCACAAGTCAAATTAAAACTTAAATTTTATGTTTAATTAAATGTAAACATAAATCCTAACGATGTAAAATAATTATAGTTTCCAATATGTAAATATACAACTAAATTTATGAAAATATTAAAAATTATATGATCTCGATACATAGTGTATTGAACTTTTGTCCTAAATATATGTTTATTCAATATTTAAACATTCTATTTTTTTCAAAATGCAAAAAAAAAACATATGAATGTGGGAACAATGATATTCAACGTAAAAATCATTTAAAGATGCGTAAATTAATATAAAATTGTATATATAAATAGTTAAATACAAATGGATTTTACGGTTATCTAATATTAGTTAAAAAATAAGAGTTTCAATAACAAGAGTTTACACGAAATTATGCTTTTAAAAATTTGAGTGGACAGCTGTTACTTTGTAATTTTTTAACGAAGCATCGATGATGCGAGAGTATTTACAAATAATTATAAATAAGTTACAATTATTAAAAAACTATTGACAATGATTGTGTAAACTATTGATAATAATTTATATATATAAGTCGTACTTAAAGAGAGATTCATTTGCAAATCACATTTTTCCCGAAAACTATAGTAGCAAATATAGATGCACTGGTAGTCGGTACACGAACGAAATCCGACATCAGCATTATAACGATATCGGAAACATCATCTGAAAAAGAAAAATAACTCTTATTAAGATTATAAGAAATTTTTCTATATCAAATACTCAAATAGAACCATGTGTAGTGCTCAATTTGAATGTATTTCTATAACATTCGAATGATCAATATATATAAATTTACGTTTATCATATCCTAAATCTGCAATTTCTTAAAATGCAAAAAGTCAAATTAAAACTTAAATTTTATGTTTAATTAAATGTAAACATAAATCCTAACGATGTAAAATTATTATAGTTTCCAAATATGTAAATGTACAACTAAATTTATGAAAATATTAAAAATTATCTGATCTCGATACATAGTGTTTTGAACTTTTGTCCTAAATATATGTTTATTCAATTTTGAACATTCTAATTTTTTCAAAAAGCAAAAAAAAAACATATGAATGTGGGAACAATGATATTCAAGGTAAAAATCATTTAAAGATGCGTAAATTAATATAAAATTGTATATATAAATAGTTAAATACAAATGGATTTTACGGTTATCTAATATTAGTTAAAAAATAAGAGTTTCAATAACAAGAGTTTACACGAAATTATGCTTTTAAAAAT
>JASXSY010002711.1:0-23579 GCA_034509805.1 Sipha maydis
CATTGTGAAGATTTTATTGAATTTTTAAGGTTTCAGAACGCCTCTCAGATTAGTTTTTTGGTCATAACTCCGTCATTTTGTAAGATATATCTCTAAAACCAATACCATAGCAATCAGTGATTTTTTTCTGATATTTTAGTATATAAATATAGATTTCAATTTACATTGTGAAGATTTTATGGAATTTTTAAGGTTTCAGAACGCCTCTCAGATTAGTTTTTTGGTCATAACTCCGTCATTTTACAAGATATATCTCTAAAACCAATACCATAGCGATCAGTGATTTTTTTCTGATTTTTCAGTATATAAATATAGATATTAATTTACATTTTGACGATTTTATGGACATTTTAAGGTTTCAGAACGCCTCTCAGATTCGTTTTTTGGTCATAACTCCGTCATTTTGCAAGATATATCTCTAAAACCAATACCATAGCAATCAGTGATTTTTTTCTGATTTTTCAGTATATAAATATAGATATTAATTTACATTGTGAAGATTTTATGGAATTTTTAAGGTTTCAGAACGCCTCTCAGATTAGTTTTTTGGTCATAACTCCGTCATTTTGCAAGGTATATCTCTAAAACCAATACCATAGCAATCAGTGATTTTTTTCTGATTTTTCAGTATATAAATATAGATTTCAATCTACATTGTGAAGATTTTATGGACATTTTAAGGTTTCAGAACGCCTCTCAGATTCGTTTTTTGGTCATAACTCCGTCATTTTGTAAGATATATCTCTAAAACCAATACCATAGCAATCAGTGATTTTTTTCTGATTTTTCAGTATATAAATATAGATTTCAATTTACATTGTGAAGATTTTATGGACATTTTAAGGTTTCAGAACGCCTCTCAGATTCGTTTATTGGTCATAACTCCGTCATTTTGTAAGATATATCTCTAAAACCAATACCATAGCAATCAGTGATTTTTTTCTGATATTTTAGTATATAAATATAGATTTCAATTTACATTGTGAAGATTTTATTGAATTTTTAAGGTTTCAGAACGCCTCTCAGATTAGTTTTTTGGTCATAACTCCGTCATTTTGTAAGATATATCTCTAAAACCAATACCATAGCAATCAGTGATTTTTTTCTGATATTTTAGTATATAAATATAGATTTCAATTTACATTGTGAAGATTTTATGGAATTTTTAAGGTTTCAGAACGCCTCTCAGATTAGTTTTTTGGTCATAACTCCGTCATTTTACAAGATATATCTCTAAAACCAATACCATAGCGATCAGTGATTTTTTTCTGATTTTTCAGTATATAAATATAGATATTAATTTACATTTTGACGATTTTATGGACATTTTAAGGTTTCAGAACGCCTCTCAGATTCGTTTTTTGGTCATAACTCCGTCATTTTGCAAGATATATCTCTAAAAACAATACCATAGCAATCAGTGATTTTTTTCTGATTTTTCAGTATATAAATATAGATATTAATTTACATTTTGACGATTTTATGGACATTTTAAGATTTCAGAACGCCTCTCAGATTCGTTTTTTGGTCATAACTCCGTCATTTTGTAAGATATATCTCTAAAACCAATACCATAGCAATCAGTGATTTTTTTCTGATTTTTCAGTATATAAATATAGATTTCAATTTACATTGTGAAGATTTTATGGACATTTTAAGGTTTCAGAACGCCTCTCAGATTCGTTTATTGGTCATAACTCCGTCATTTTGTAAGATATATCTCTAAAACCAATACCATAGCAATCAGTGATTTTTTTCTGATATTTTAGTATATAAATATAGATTTCAATTTACATTGTGAAGATTTTATTGAATTTTTAAGGTTTCAGAACGCCTCTCAGATTAGTTTTTTGGTCATAACTCCGTCATTTTGTAAGATATATCTCTAAAACCAATACCATAGCAATCAGTGATTTTTTTCTGATATTTTAGTATATAAATATAGATATTAATTTACATTGTGAAGATTTTATGGAATTTTTAAGGTTTCAGAACGCCTCTCAGATTAGTTTTTTGGTCATAACTCCGTCATTTTGCAAGGTATATCTCTAAAACCAATACCATAGCAATCAGTGATTTTTTTCTGATTTTTCAGTATATAAATATAGATTTCAATTTACATTGTGAAGATTTTATGGACATTTTAAGGTTTCAGAACGCCTCTCAGATTCGTTTTTTGGTCATAACTCCGTCATTTTGTAAGATATATCTCTAAAACCAATACCATAGCAATCAGTGATTTTTTTCTGATTTTTCAGTATATAAATATAGATTTCAATTTACATTGTGAAGATTTTATGGACATTTTAAGGTTTCAGAACGCCTCTCAGATTCGTTTATTGGTCATAACTCCGTCATTTTGTAAGATATATCTCTAAAACCAATACCATAGCAATCAGTGATTTTTTTCTGATATTTTAGTATATAAATATAGATTTCAATTTACATTGTGAAGATTTTATTGAATTTTTAAGGTTTCAGAACGCCTCTCAGATTAGTTTTTTGGTCATAACTCCGTCATTTTGTAAGATATATCTCTAAAACCAATACCATAGCAATCAGTGATTTTTTTCTGATATTTTAGTATATAAATATAGATTTCAATTTACATTGTGAAGATTTTATGGAATTTTTAAGGTTTCAGAACGCCTCTCAGATTAGTTTTTTGGTCATAACTCCGTCATTTTGCAAGATATATCTCTAAAACCAATACCATAGCAATCAGTGATTTTTTTCTGATTTTTCAGTATATAAATATAGATATTAATTTACATTGTGAAGATTTTATGGAATTTTTAAGGTTTCAGAACGCCTCTCAGATTAGTTTTTTGGTCATAACTCCGTCATTTTGCAAGGTATATCTCTAAAACCAATACCATAGCAATCAGTGATTTTTTTCTGATTTTTCAGTATATAAATATAGATTTCAATTTACATTGTGAAGATTTTATGGACATTTTAAGGTTTCAGAACGCCTCTCAGATTCGTTTTTTGGTCATAACTCCGTCATTTTGTAAGATATATCTCTAAAACCAATACCATAGCAATCAGTGATTTTTTTCTGATTTTTCAGTATATAAATATAGATTTCAATTTACATTGTGAAGATTTTATGGACATTTTAAGGTTTCAGAACGCCTCTCAGAATCGTTTATTGGTCATAACTCCGTCATTTTGTAAGATATATCTCTAAAACCAATACCATAGCAATCAGTGATTTTTTTCTGATATTTTAGTATATAAATATAGATTTCAATTTACATTGTGAAGATTTTATTGAATTTTTAAGGTTTCAGAACGCCTCTCAGATTAGTTTTTTGGTCATAACTCCGTCATTTTGTAAGATATATCTCTAAAACCAATACCATAGCAATCAGTGATTTTTTTCTGATATTTTAGTATATAAATATAGATATTAATTTACATTGTGAAGATTTTATGGAATTTTTAAGGTTTCAGAACGCCTCTCAGATTAGTTTTTTGGTCATAACTCCGTCATTTTGCAAGGTATATCTCTAAAACCAATACCATAGCAATCAGTGATTTTTTCTGATTTTTCAGTATATAAATATAGATTTCAATTTACATTGTGAAGATTTTATGGACATTTTAAGGTTTCAGAACGCCTCTCAGATTCGTTTTTTGGTCATAACTCCGTCATTTTGTAAGATATATCTCTAAAACCAATACCATAGCAATCAGTGATTTTTTTCTGATTTTTCAGTATATAAATATAGATTTCAATTTACATTGTGAAGATTTTATGGACATTTTAAGGTTTCAGAACGCCTCTCAGATTCGTTTATTGGTCATAACTCCGTCATTTTGTAAGATATATCTCTAAAACCAATACCATAGCAATCAGTGATTTTTTTCTGATATTTTAGTATATAAATATAGATTTCAATTTACATTGTGAAGATTTTATTGAATTTTTAAGGTTTCAGAACGCCTCTCAGATTAGTTTTTTGGTCATAACTCCGTCATTTTGTAAGATATATCTCTAAAACCAATACCATAGCAATCAGTGATTTTTTTCTGATATTTTAGTATATAAATATAGATTTCAATTTACATTGTGAAGATTTTATGGAATTTTTAAGGTTTCAGAACGCCTCTCAGATTAGTTTTTTGGTCATAACTCCGTCATTTTACAAGATATATCTCTAAAACCAATACCATAGCGATCAGTGATTTTTTTCTGATTTTTCAGTATATAAATATAGATATTAATTTACATTTTGACGATTTTATGGACATTTTAAGGTTTCAGAACGCCTCTCAGATTCGTTTTTTGGTCATAACTCCGTCATTTTGCAAGGTATATCTCTAAAACCAATACCATAGCAATCAGTGATTTTTTTCTGATTTTTCAGTATATAAATATAGATTTCAATTTACATTGTGAAGATTTTATGGACATTTTAAGGTTTCAGAACGCCTCTCAGATTCGTTTTTTGGTCATAACTCCGTCATTTTGTAAGATATATCTCTAAAACCAATACCATAGCAATCAGTGATTTTTTTCTGATTTTTCAGTATATAAATATAGATTTCAATTTACATTGTGAAGATTTTATGGACATTTTAAGGTTTCAGAACGCCTCTCAGATTCGTTTATTGGTCATAACTCCGTCATTTTGTAAGATATATCTCTAAAACCAATACCATAGCAATCAGTGATTTTTTTCTGATATTTTAGTATATAAATATAGATTTCAATTTACATTGTGAAGATTTTATTGAATTTTTAAGGTTTCAGAACGCCTCTCAGATTAGTTTTTTGGTCATAACTCCGTCATTTTGTAAGATATATCTCTAAAACCAATACCATAGCAATCAGTGATTTTTTTCTGATATTTTAGTATATAAATATAGATATTAATTTACATTGTGAAGATTTTATGGAATTTTTAAGGTTTCAGAACGCCTCTCAGATTAGTTTTTTGGTCATAACTCCGTCATTTTGCAAGGTATATCTCTAAAACCAATACCATAGCAATCAGTGATTTTTTTCTGATTTTTCAGTATATAAATATAGATTTCAATTTACATTGTGAAGATTTTATGGACATTTTAAGGTTTCAGAACGCCTCTCAGATTCGTTTTTTGGTCATAACTCCGTCATTTTGTAAGATATATCTCTAAAACCAATACCATAGCAATCAGTGATTTTTTTCTGATTTTTCAGTATATAAATATAGATTTCAATTTACATTGTGAAGATTTTATGGACATTTTAAGGTTTCAGAACGCCTCTCAGATTCGTTTATTGGTCATAACTCCGTCATTTTGTAAGATATATCTCTAAAACCAATACCATAGCAATCAGTGATTTTTTTCTGATATTTAAGTATATAAATATAGATTTCAATTTACATTGTGAAGATTTTATTGAATTTTTAAGGTTTCAGAACGCCTCTCAGATTAGTTTTTTGGTCATAACTCCGTCATTTTGTAAGATATATCTCTAAAACCAATACCATAGCAATCAGTGATTTTTTTCTGATATTTTAGTATATAAATATAGATTTCAATTTACATTGTGAAGATTTTATGGAATTTTTAAGGTTTCAGAACGCCTCTCAGATTAGTTTTTTGGTCATAACTCCGTCATTTTACAAGATATATCTCTAAAACCAATACCATAGCGATCAGTGATTTTTTTCTGATTTTTCAGTATATAAATATAGATATTAATTTACATTTTGACGATTTTATGGACATTTTAAGGTTTCAGAACGCCTCTCAGATTCGTTTTTTGGTCATAACTCCGTCATTTTGCAAGGTATATCTCTAAAACCAATACCATAGCAATCAGTGATTTTTTTCTGATTTTTCAGTATATAAATATAGATTTCAATCTACATTGTGAAGATTTTATGGACATTTTAAGGTTTCAGAACGCCTCTCAGATTCGTTTTTTGGTCATAACTCCGTCATTTTGTAAGATATATCTCTAAAACCAATACCATAGCAATCAGTGATTTTTTTCTGATTTTTCAGTATATAAATATAGATTTCAATTTACATTGTGAAGATTTTATGGACATTTTAAGGTTTCAGAACGCCTCTCAGATTCGTTTATTGGTCATAACTCCGTCATTTTGTAAGATATATCTCTAAAACCAATACCATAGCAATCAGTGATTTTTTTCTGATATTTTAGTATATAAATATAGATTTCAATTTACATTGTGAAGATTTTATTGAATTTTTAAGGTTTCAGAACGCCTCTCAGATTAGTTTTTTGGTCATAACTCCGTCATTTTGTAAGATATATCTCTAAAACCAATACCATAGCAATCAGTGATTTTTTTCTGATATTTTAGTATATAAATATAGATTTCAATTTACATTGTGAAGATTTTATGGAATTTTTAAGGTTTCAGAACGCCTCTCAGATTAGTTTTTTGGTCATAACTCCGTCATTTTACAAGATATATCTCTAAAACCAATACCATAGCGATCAGTGATTTTTTTCTGATTTTTCAGTATATAAATATAGATATTAATTTACATTTTGACGATTTTATGGACATTTTAAGGTTTCAGAACGCCTCTCAGATTCGTTTTTTGGTCATAACTCCGTCATTTTGTAAGATATATCTCTAAAACCAATACCATAGCAATCAGTGATTTTTTTCTGATATTTTAGTATATAAATATAGATTTCAATTTACATTGTGAAGATTTTATTGAATTTTTAAGGTTTCAGAACGCCTCTCAGATTAGTTTTTTGGTCATAACTCCGTCATTTTGTAAGATATATCTCTAAAACCAATACCATAGCAATCAGTGATTTTTTTCTGATATTTTAGTATATAAATATAGATTTCAATTTACATTGTGAAGATTTTATGGAATTTTTAAGGTTTCAGAACGCCTCTCAGATTAGTTTTTTGGTCATAACTCCGTCATTTTACAAGATATATCTCTAAAACCAATACCATAGCGATCAGTGATTTTTTTCTGATTTTTCAGTATATAAATATAGATATTAATTTACATTTTGACGATTTTATGGACATTTTAAGGTTTCAGAACGCCTCTCAGATTCGTTTTTTGGTCATAACTCCGTCATTTTGCAAGGTATATCTCTAAAACCAATACCATAGCAATCAGTGATTTTTTTCTGATTTTTCAGTATATAAATATAGATTTCAATCTACATTGTGAAGATTTTATGGACATTTTAAAGTTTCAGAACGCCTCTCAGATTCGTTTTTTGGTCATAACTCCGTCATTTTGTAAGATATATCTCTAAAACCAATACCATAGCAATCAGTGATTTTTTTCTGATTTTTCAGTATATAAATATAGATTTCAATTTACATTGTGAAGATTTTATGGACATTTTAAGGTTTCAGAACGCCTCTCAGATTCGTTTATTGGTCATAACTCCGTCATTTTGTAAGATATATCTCTAAAACCAATACCATAGCAATCAGTGATTTTTTTCTGATATTTTAGTATATAAATATAGATTTCAATTTACATTGTGAAGATTTTATTGAATTTTTAAGGTTTCAGAACGCCTCTCAGATTAGTTTTTTGGTCATAACTCCGTCATTTTGTAAGATATATCTCTAAAACCAATACCATAGCAATCAGTGATTTTTTTCTGATATTTTAGTATATAAATATAGATTTCAATTTACATTGTGAAGATTTTATGGAATTTTTAAGGTTTCAGAACGCCTCTCAGATTAGTTTTTTGGTCATAACTCCGTCATTTTACAAGATATATCTCTAAAACCAATACCATAGCGATCAGTGATTTTTTTCTGATTTTTCAGTATATAATTATAGATATTAATTTACATTTTGACGATTTTATGGACATTTTAAGGTTTCAGAACGCCTCTCAGATTCGTTTTTTGGTCATAACTCCGTCATTTTGCAAGATATATCTCTAAAAACAATACCATAGCAATCAGTGATTTTTTTCTGATTTTTCAGTATATAAATATAGATATTAATTTACATTTTGACGATTTTATGGACATTTTAAGGTTTCAGAACGCCTCTCAGATTCGTTTTTTGGTCATAACTCCGTCATTTTGCAAGATATATCTCTAAAACCAATACCATAGCAATCAGTGATTTTTTTCTGATTTTTCAGTATATAAATATAGATATTAATTTACATTGTGAAGATTTTATGGAATTTTTAAGGTTTCAGAACGCCTCTCAGATTCGTTTTTTGGTCATAACTCCGTCATTTTGTAAGATATATCTCTAAAACCAATACCATAGCAATCAGTGATTTTTTTCTGATTTTTCAGTATATAAATATAGATTTCAATTTACATTGTGAAGATTTTATGGACATTTTAAGGTTTCAGAACGCCTCTCAGATTCGTTTATTGGTCATAACTCCGTCATTTTGTAAGATATATCTCTAAAACCAATACCATAGCAATCAGTGATTTTTTTCTGATATTTTAGTATATAAATATAGATTTCAATTTACATTGTGAAGATTTTATTGAATTTTTAAGGTTTCAGAACGCCTCTCAGATTAGTTTTTTGGTCATAACTCCGTCATTTTGTAAGATATATCTCTAAAACCAATACCATAGCAATCAGTGATTTTTTTCTGATTTTTCAGTATATAAATATAGATTTCAATTTACATTGTGAAGATTTTATGGACATTTTAAGGTTTCAGAACGCCTCTCAGATTCGTTTATTGGTCATAACTCCGTCATTTTGTAAGATATATCTCTAAAACCAATACCATAGCAATCAGTGATTTTTTTCTGATATTTTAGTATATAAATATAGATTTCAATTTACATTGTGAAGATTTTATTGAATTTTTAAGGTTTCAGAACGCCTCTCAGATTAGTTTTTTGGTCATAACTCCGTCATTTTGTAAGATATATCTCTAAAACCAATACCATAGCAATCAGTGATTTTTTTCTGATATTTTAGTATATAAATATAGATTTCAATTTACATTGTGAAGATTTTATGGAATTTTTAAGGTTTCAGAACGCCTCTCAGATTAGTTTTTTGGTCATAACTCCGTCATTTTACAAGATATATCTCTAAAACCAATACCATAGCGATCAGTGATTTTTTTCTGATTTTTCAGTATATAAATATAGATATTAATTTACATTTTGACGATTTTATGGACATTTTAAGGTTTCAGAACGCCTCTCAGATTCGTTTTTTGGTCATAACTCCGTCATTTTGCAAGGTATATCTCTAAAACCAATACCATAGCAATCAGTGATTTTTTTCTGATTTTTCAGTATATAAATATAGATTTCAATCTACATTGTGAAGATTTTATGGACATTTTAAGGTTTCAGAACGCCTCTCAGATTCGTTTTTTGGTCATAACTCCGTCATTTTGCAAGATATATCTCTAAAAACAATACCATAGCAATCAATGATTTTTTTCTGATTTTTCAGTATATAAATATAGATATTAATTTACATTTTGACGATTTTATGGACATTTTAAGGTTTCAGAACGCCTCTCAGATTAGTTTTTTGGTCATAACTCCGTCATTTTGTAAGATATAACTCTAAAACCAATACCATAGCAATCAGTGATTTTTTTCTGATTTTTCAGTATATAAATATAGATATTAATTTACATTTTGACGATTTTATGGACATTTTAAGGTTTCAGAACGCCTCTCAGATTCGTTTTTTGGTCATAACTCCGTCATTTTGCAAGATATATCTCTAAAACCAATACCATAGCAATCAGTGATTTTTTTCTGATTTTTCAGTATATAAATATAGATATTAATTTACATTGTGAAGATTTTATGGAATTTTTAAGGTTTCAGAACGCCTCTCAGATTAGTTTTTTGGTCATAACTCCGTCATTTTGCAAGGTATATCTCTAAAACCAATACCATAGCAATCAGTGATTTTTTTCTGATTTTTCAGTATATAAATATAGATTTCAATTTACATTGTGAATATTTTATGGAAATTTTAAGGTTTCAGAACGCCTCTCAGATTCGTTTTTTGGTCATAACTCCGTCATTTTGTAAGATATATCTCTAATACCAATACCATAGCAATCAGTGATTTTTTTCTGATATTTTAGTATATAAATATAGATTTCAATTTACATTGTGAAGATTTTATGGAATTTTTAAGGTTTCAGAACGCCTCTCAGATTAGTTTTTTGGTCATAACTCCGTCATTTTGCAAGGTATATCTCTAAAACCAATACCATAGCAATCAGTGATTTTTTTCTGATTTTTCAGTATATAAATATAGACATTAATTTACATTTTGACGATTTTATGGACATTTTAAGGTTTCAGAACGCCTCTCAGATTCGTTTTTTGGTCATAACTCCGTCATTTTGCAAGATATATCTCTAAAAACACTACCATAGCAATTAGTGATTTTTTTCTGATTTTTCAGTATATAAATATAGATATTAATTCACATTTTGACGATTTTATGGACATTTTAAGGTTTCAGAACGCCTCTCAGATTAGTTTTTTGGTCATAACTCCGTCATTTTGCAAGGTATATCTCTAAAACCAATACCATAGCAATCAGTGATTTTTTTCTGATTTTTCAGTATATAAATATAGATTTCAATTTACATTGTGAAGATTTTATGGACATTTTAAGGTTTCAGAACGCCTCTCAGATTCGTTTTTTGGTCATAACTCCGTCATTTTGTAAGATATATCTCTAAAACCAATACCATAGCAATCAGTGTTTTTTTTCTGATTTTTCAGTATATAAATATAGATTTCAATTTACATTGTGAAGATTTTATGGACATTTTAAGGTTTCAGAACGCCTCTCAGATTCGTTTATTGGTCATAACTCCGTCATTTTGTAAGATATAACTCTAAAACCAATACCATAGCAATCAGTGATTTTTTTCTGATTTTTCAGTATATAAATATAGACATTAATTTACATTTTGACGATTTTATGGACATTTTAAGTTTTCAGAACGCCTCTCAGATTCGTTTTTTGGTCATAACTCCGTCATTTTGGAAGATATATCTCTAAAACCAATACCATAGCAATCAGTGATTTTTTTCTGATATTTTAGTATATAAATATAGATTTCAATTTACATTGTGAAGATTTTTTGGACATTTTAAGGTTTCAGAACGCCTCTCAGATTAGTTTTTTGGTCATAACTCCGTCATTTTGCAAGGTATATCTCTAAAACCAATACCATAGCAATCAGTGATTTTTTTCTGATTTTTCAGTATATAAATATAGATATTAATTTACATTGTGAAGATTTTATGGAATTTTTGAGGTTTCAGAACGCCTCTCAGATTAGTTTTTTGGTCATAACTCCGTCATTTTGCAAGGTATATCTCTAAAACCAATACCATAGCAATCAGTGATTTTTTTCTGATTTTTCAGTATATAAATATAGATTTCAATTTACATTGTGAATATTTTATGGAAATTTTAAGGTTTCAGAACGCCTCTCAGATTCGTTTTTTGGTCATAACTCCGTCATTTTGTAAGATATATCTCTAATACCAATACCATAGCAATCAGTGATTTTTTTCTGATATTTTAGTATATAAATATAGATTTCAATTTACATTGTGAAGATTTTATGGAATTTTTAAGGTTTCAGAACGCCTCTCAGATTAGTTTTTTGGTCATAACTCCGTCATTTTGCAAGGTATATCTCTAAAACCAATACCATAGCAATCAGTGATTTTTTTCTGATTTTTCAGTATATAAATATAGACATTAATTTACATTTTGACGATTTTATGGACATTTTAAGGTTTCAGAACGCCTCTCAGATTCGTTTTTTGGTCATAACTCCGTCATTTTGCAAGATATATCTCTAAAAACAATACCATAGCAATTAGTGATTTTTTTCTGATTTTTCAGTATATAAATATAGATATTAATTCACATTTTGACGATTTTATGGACATTTTAAGGTTTCAGAACGCCTCTCAGATTAGTTTTTTGGTCATAACTCCGTCATTTTGTAAGATATAACTCTAAAACCAATACCATAGATATCAGTGATTCTTTTCTGATTTTTCAGTATATAAATATAGATATTAATTTACATTTTGACGATTTTATGGACATATTAAGGTTTCAGAACGCCTCTCAGATTCGTTTTTTGGTCATAACTCCGTCATTTTGCAAGGTATATCTCTAAAACCAATACCATAGCAATCAGTGATTTTTTTCTGATTTTTCAGTATATAAATATAGATTTCAATTTACATTGTGAAGATTTTATGGAATTTTTTAGGTTTCAGAACGCCTCTCAGATTCGTTTTTTGGTCATAACTCCGTCATTTTGTAAGATATATCTCTAAAACCAATACCATAGCAATCAGTGATTTTTTTCTGATTTTTCAGTATATAAATATAGATATTAATTCACATTTTGACGATTTTATGGACATTTTAAGGTTTCAGAACGCCTCTCAGATTAGTTTTTTGGTCATAACTCCGTCATTTTGTAAGATATAACTCTAAAACCAATACCATAGATATCAGTGATTTTTTTCTGATTTTTCAGTATATAAATATAGATATTAATTCACATTTTGACGATTTTATGGACATTTTAAGGTTTCAGAACGCCTCTCAGATTAGTTTTTTGGTCATAACTCCGTCATTTTGTAAGATATAACTCTAAAACCAATACCATAGATATCAGTGATTTTTTTCTGATTTTTCAGTATATAAATATAGATATTAATTTACATTTTGACGATTTTATGGACATTTTAAGGTTTCAGAACGCCTCTCAGATTCGTTTTTTGGTCATAACTCCGTCATTTTGCAAGATATATCTCTAAAACCAATACCATAGCAATCAGTGATTTTTTTCTGATTTTTCAGTATATAAATATAGATATTAATTTACATTGTGAAGATTTTATGGAATTTTTAAGGTTTCAGAACGCCTCTCAGATTAGTTTTTTGGTCATAACTCCGTCATTTTGCAAGGTATATCTCTAAAACCAATACCATAGCAATCAGTGATTTTTTTCTGATTTTTCAGTATATAAATATAGACATTAATTTACATTTTGACGATTTTATGGACATTTTAAGGTTTCAGAACGCCTCTCAGATTCGTTTTTTGGTCATAACTCCGTCATTTTGCAAGATATATCTCTAAAAACAATACCATAGCAATTAGTGATTTTTTTCTGATTTTTCAGTATATAAATATAGATATTAATTCACATTTTGACGATTTTATGGACATTTTAAGGTTTCAGAACGCCTCTCAGATTAGTTTTTTGGTCATAACTCCGTCATTTTGTAAGATATAACTCTAAAACCAATACCATAGATATCAGTGATTTTTTTCTGATTTTTCAGTATATAAATATAGATATTAATTTACATTTTGACGATTTTATGGACATATTAAGGTTTCAGAACGCCTCTCAGATTAGTTTTTTGGTCATAACTCCGTCATTTTGCAAGGTATATCTCTAAAACCAATACCATAGC
This sequence comes from Sipha maydis, assembly GCA_034509805.1. NCBI lineage: Eukaryota > Metazoa > Arthropoda > Insecta > Hemiptera > Aphididae > Sipha > Sipha maydis. The sequence continues at coordinate 13,477 of JASXSY010002711.1, forward strand.
AATCAGTGATTTTTTTCTGATTTTTCAGTATATAAATATAGATTTCAATTTACATTGTGAAGATTTTATGGAATTTTTTAGGTTTCAGAACGCCTCTCAGATTAGTTTTTTGGTCATAACTCCGTCATTTTGCAAGGTATATCTCTAAAACCAATACCATAGCAATCAGTGATTTTTTTCTGATTTTTCAGTATATAAATATAGATATTAATTCACATTTTGACGATTTTATGGACATTTTAAGGTTTCAGAACGCCTCTCAGATTAGTTTTTTGGTCATAACTCCGTCATTTTACAAGATATATCTCTAAAACCAATACCATAGCAATCAGTGATTTTTTTCTGATTTTTCAGTATATAAATATAGATATTAATTTACATTGTGAAGATTTTATGGAATTTTTAAGGTTTCAGAACGCCTCTCAGATTAGTTTTTTGGTCATAACTCCGTCATTTTGCAAGGTATATCTCTAAAACCAATACCATAGCAATCAGTGATTTTTTTCTGATTTTTCAGTATATAAATATAGATTTCAATTTACATTGTGAAGATTTTATGGACATTTTAAGGTTTCAGAACGCCTCTCAGATTCGTTTTTTGGTCATAACTCCGTCATTTTGTAAGATATATCTCTAAAACCAATACCATAGCAATCAGTGATTTTTTTTTGATTTTTCAGTATATAAATATAGACATTAATTTACATTTTGACGATTTTATGGACATTTTAAGGTTTCAGAACGCCTCTCAGATTCGTTTTTTGGTCATAACTCCGTCATTTTGCAAGATATATCTCTAAAAACAATACCATAGCAATCAGTGATTTTTTTCTGATTTTTCAGTATATAAATATAGATATTAATTCACATTTTGACGATTTTATGGACATTTTAAGGTTTCAGAACGCCTCTCAGATTAGTTTTTTGGTCATAACTCCGTCATTTTGTAAGATATAACTCTAAAACCAATACCATAGCAATCAGTGATTTTTTTCTGATTTTTCAGTATATAAATATAGATATTAATTTACATTTTGACGATTTTATGGAATTTTTGAGGTTTCAGAACGCCTCTCAGATTAGTTTTTTGGTCATAACTCCGTCATTTTGCAAGGTATATCTCTAAAACCAATACCATAGCAATCAGCGATTTTTTTCTGATTTTTCAGTATATAAATATAGATTTCAATTTACATTGTGAATATTTTATGGAAATTTTAAGGTTTCAGAACGCCTCTCAGATTCGTTTTTTGGTCATAACTCCGTCATTTTGTAAGATATATCTCTAATACCAATACCATAGCAATCAGTGATTTTTTTCTGATATTTTAGTATATAAATATAGATTTCAATTTACATTGTGAAGATTTTATGGAATTTTTAAGGTTTCAGAACGCCTCTCAGATTAGTTTTTTGGTCATAACTCCGTCATTTTGCAAGGTATATCTCTAAAACCAATACCATAGCAATCAGTGATTTTTTTCTGATTTTTCAGTATATAAATATAGACATTAATTTACATTTTGACGATTTTATGGACATTTTAAGGTTTCAGAACGCCTCTCAGATTCGTTTTTTGGTCATAACTCCGTCATTTTGCAAGATATATCTCTAAAACCAATACCATAGCAATCAGTGATTTTTTTCTGATATTTTAGTATATAAATATAGATTTCAATTTACATTGTGAAGATTTTATGGACATTTTAAGGTTTCAGAACGCCTCTCAGATTAGTTTTTTGGTCATAACTCCGTCATTTTGCAAGGTATATCTCTAAAACCAATACCATAGCAATCAGTGATTTTTTTCTGATTTTTCAGTATATAAATATAGATATTAATTTACATTTTGACGATTTTATGGACATTTTAAGGTTTCAGAACGCCTCTCAGATTCGTTTTTTGGTCATAACTCCGTCATTTTGCAAGATATATCTCTAAAAACAATACCATAGCAATCAGTGATTTTTTTCTGATTTTTCAGTATATAAATATAGATATTAATTTACATTTTGACGATTTTATGGACATTTTAAGGTTTCAGAACGCCTCTCAGATTCGTTTTTTGGTCATAACTCCGTCATTTTGCAAGATATATCTCTAAAAACAATACCATAGCAATCAGTGATTTTTTTCTGATTTTTCAGTATATAAATATAGATATTAATTCACATTTTGACGATTTTATGGACATTTTAAGGTTTCAGAACGCCTCTCAGATTAGTTTTTTGGTCATAACTCCGTCATTTTGTAAGATATAACTCTAAAACCAATACCATAGCAATCAGTGATTTTTTTCTGATTTTTCAGTATATAAATATAGATATTAATTTACATTTTGACGATTTTATGGACATTTTAAGTTTTCAGAACGCCTCTCAGATTCGTTTTTTGGTCATAACTCCGTCATTTTGGAAGATATATCTCTAAAACCAATACCATAGCAATCAGTGATTTTTTTCTGATATTTTAGTATATAAATATAGATTTCAATTTACATTGTGAAGATTTTATGGACATTTTAAGGTTTCAGAACGCCTCTCAGATTAGTTTTTTGGTCATAACTCCGTCATTTTGCAAGGTATATCTCTAAAACCAATACCATAGCAATCAGTGATTTTTTTCTGATTTTTCAGTATATAAATATAGATATTAATTTACATTTTGACGATTTTATGGACATTTTAAGGTTTCAGAACGCCTCTCAGATTCGTTTTTTGGTCATAACTCCGTCATTTTGCAAGATATATCTCTAAAAACAATACCATAGCAATCAGTGATTTTTTTCTGATTTTTCAGTATATAAATATAGATATTAATTCACATTTTGACGATTTTATGGACATTTTAAGGTTTCAGAACGCCTCTCAGATTAGTTTTTTGGTCATAACTCCGTCATTTTACAAGATATATCTCTAAAACCAATACCATAGCAATCAGTGATTTTTTTCTGATTTTTCAGTATATAAATATAGATATTAATTTACATTGTGAAGATTTTATGGAATTTTTAAGGTTTCAGAACGCCTCTCAGATTAGTTTTTTGGTCATAACTCCGTCATTTTGCAAGGTATATCTCTAAAACCAATACCATAGCAATCAGTGATTTTTTTCTGATTTTTCAGTATATAAATATAGATTTCAATTTACATTGTGAAGATTTTATGGACATTTTAAGGTTTCAGAACGCCTCTCAGATTCGTTTTTTGGTCATAACTCCGTCATTTTGCAAGATATATCTCTAAAAACAATACCATAGCAATCAGTGATTTTTTTCTGATTTTTCAGTATATAAATATAGATATTAATTCACATTTTGACGATTTTATGGACATTTTAAGGTTTCAGAACGCCTCTCAGATTAGTTTTTTGGTCATAACTCCGTCATTTTGTAAGATATATCTCTAAAAACAATACCATAGCAATCAGTGATTTTTTTCTGATTTTTCAGTATATAAATATAGATATTAATTCACATTTTGACGATTTTATGGACATTTTAAGGTTTCAGAACGCCTCTCAGATTAGTTTTTTGGTCATAACTCCGTCATTTTATAAGATATAACTCTAAAACCAATACCATAGCAATCAGTGATTTTTTTCTGATTTTTCAGTATATAAATATAGATATTAATTTACATTTTGACGATTTTATGGACATTTTAAGTTTTCAGAACGCCTCTCAGATTCGTTTTTTGGTCATAACTCCGTCATTTTGGAAGATATATCTCTAAAACCAATACCATAGCAATCAGTGATTTTTTTCTGATATTTTAGTATATAAATATAGATTTCAATTTACATTGTGAAGATTTTATGGACATTTTAAGGTTTCAGAACGCCTCTCAGATTAGTTTTTTGGTCATAACTCCGTCATTTTGCAAGGTATATCTCTAAAACCAATACCATAGCAATCAGTGATTTTTTTTCTGATTTTTCAGTATATAAATATAGATATTAATTTACATTTTGACGATTTTATGGACATTTTAAGGTTTCAGAACGCCTCTCAGATTCGTTTTTTGGTCATAACTCCGTCATTTTGCAAGATATATCTCTAAAACCAATACCATAGCAATCAGTGATTTTTTTCTGATATTTTAGTATATAAATATAGATTTCAATTTACATTGTGAAGATTTTATGGACATTTTAAGGTTTCAGAACGCCTCTCAGATTAGTTTTTTGGTCATAACTCCGTCATTTTGCAAGGTATATCTCTAAAACCAATACCATAGCAATCAGTGTTTTTTTTCTGATTTTTCAGTATATAAATATAGATATTAATTTACATTTTGACGATTTTATGGACATTTTAAGGTTTCAGAACGCCTCTCAGATTCGTTTTTTGGTCATAACTCCGTCATTTTGCAAGATATATCTCTAAAAACAATACCATAGCAATCAGTGATTTTTTTCTGATTTTTCAGTATATAAATATAGATTTCAATTTACATTGTGAAGATTTTATGGACATTTTAAGGTTTCAGAACGCCTCTCAGATTCGTTTTTTGGTCATAACTCCGTCATTTTGCAAGATATATCTCTAAAAACAATACCATAGCAAACAGTGATTTTTTTCTGATTTTTCAGTATATAAATATAGATATTAATTCACATTTTGACGATTTTATGGACATTTTAAGGTTTCAGAACGCCTCTCAGATTAGTTTTTTGGTCATAACTCCGTCATTTTGTAAGATATAACTCTAAAACCAATACCATAGCAATCAGTGATTTTTTTCTGATTTTTCAGTATATAAATATAGATATTAATTTACATTTTGACGATTTTATGGACATTTTAAGTTTTCAGAACGCCTCTCAGATTCGTTTTTTGGTCATAACTCCGTCATTTTGGAAGATATATCTCTAAAACCAATACCATAGCAATCAGTGATTTTTTTCTGATATTTTAGTATATAAATATAGATTTCAATTTACATTGTGAAGATTTTATGGACATTTTAAGGTTTCAGAACGCCTCTCAGATTAGTTTTTTGGTCATAACTCCGTCATTTTGCAAGGTATATCTCTAAAACCAATACCATAGCAATCAGTGATTTTTTTCTGATTTTTCAGTATATAAATATAGATATTAATTTACATTTTGACGATTTTATGGACATTTTAAGGTTTCAGAACGCCTCTCAGATTCGTTTTTTGGTCATAACTCCGTCATTTTGCAAGATATATCTCTAAAAACAATACCATAGCAATCAGTGATTTTTTTCTGATTTTTCAGTATATAAATATAGATATTAATTCACATTTTGACGATTTTATGGACATTTTAAGGTTTCAGAACGCCTCTCAGATTAGTTTTTTGGTCATAACTCCGTCATTTTACAAGATATATCTCTAAAACCAATACCATAGCAATCAGTGATTTTTTTCTGATTTTTCAGTATATAAATATAGATATTAATTTACATTGTGAAGATTTTATGGAATTTTTAAGGTTTCAGAACGCCTCTCAGATTAGTTTTTTGGTCATAACTCCGTCATTTTGCAAGGTATATCTCTAAAACCAATACCATAGCAATCAGTGATTTTTTTCTGATTTTTCAGTATATAAATATAGATTTCAATTTACATTGTGAAGATTTTATGGACATTTTAAGGTTTCAGAACGCCTCTCAGATTCGTTTTTTGGTCATAACTCCGTCATTTTGCAAGATATATCTCTAAAAACAATACCATAGCAATCAGTGATTTTTTTCTGATTTTTCAGTATATAAATATAGATATTAATTCACATTTTGACGATTTTATGGACATTTTAAGGTTTCAGAACGCCTCTCAGATTAGTTTTTTGGTCATAACTCCGTCATTTTGTAAGATATAACTCTAAAACCAATACCATAGCAATCAGTGATTTTTTTCTGATTTTTCAGTATATAAATATAGATATTAATTTACATTTTGACGATTTTATGGACATTTTAAGTTTTCAGAACGCCTCTCAGATTCGTTTTTTGGTCATAACTCCGTCATTTTGGAAGATATATCTCTAAAACCAATACCATAGCAATCAGTGATTTTTTTCTGATATTTTAGTATATAAATATAGATTTCAATTTACATTGTGAAGATTTTATGGACATTTTAAGGTTTCAGAACGCCTCTCAGATTAGTTTTTTGGTCATAACTCCGTCATTTTGCAAGGTATATCTCTAAAACCAATACCATAGCAATCAGTGATTTTTTTCTGATTTTTCAGTATATAAATATAGATATTAATTTACATTTTGACGATTTTATGGACATTTTAAGGTTTCAGAACGCCTCTCAGATTCGTTTTTTGGTCATAACTCCGTCATTTTGCAAGATATATCTCTAAAAACAATACCATAGCAATCAGTGATTTTTTTCTGATTTTTCAGTATATAAATATAGATATTAATTCACATTTTGACGATTTTATGGACATTTTAAGGTTTCAGAACGCCTCTCAGATTAGTTTTTTGGTCATAACTCCGTCATTTTACAAGATATATCTCTAAAACCAATACCATAGCAATCAGTGATTTTTTTCTGATTTTTCAGTATATAAATATAGATATTAATTTACATTGTGAAGATTTTATGGAATTTTTAAGGTTTCAGAACGCCTCTCAGATTAGTTTTTTGGTCATAACTCCGTCATTTTGCAAGGTATATCTCTAAAACCAATACCATAGCAATCAGTGATTTTTTTCTGATTTTTCAGTATATAAATATAGATTTCAATTTACATTGTGAAGATTTTATGGACATTTTAAGGTTTCAGAACGCCTCTCAGATTCGTTTTTTGGTCATAACTCCGTCATTTTGTAAGATATATCTCTAAAACCAATACCATAGCAATCAGTGATTTTTTTCTGATTTTTCTGTATATAAATATTGATTTCAATTTACATTGTGAAGATTTTATGGAATTTTTAAGGTTTCAGAACGCCTCTCAGATTAGTTTTTTGGTCACAACTCCGTCATTTTGCAAGGTATATCTCTAAAACCAATACCATAGCAATCAGTGATTTTTTTCTGATTTTTCAGTATATAAATATAGACATTAATTTACATTTTGACGATTTTATGGACATTTTAAGGTTTCAGAACGCCTCTCAGATTCGTTTTTTGGTCATAACTCCGTCATTTTGCAAGATATATCTCTAAAAACAATACCATAGCAATCAGTGATTTTTTCTGATTTTTCAGTATATAAATATAGATATTAATTCACATTTTGACGATTTTATGGACATTTTAAGGTTTCAGAACGCCTCTCAGATTAGTTTTTTGGTCATAACTCCGTCATTTTATAAGATATAACTCTAAAACCAATACCATAGCAATCAGTGATTTTTTTCTGATTTTTCAGTATATAAATATAGATATTAATTTACATTTTGACGATTTTATGGACATTTTAAGTTTTCAGAACGCCTCTCAGATTCGTTTTTTGGTCATAACTCCGTCATTTTGGAAGATATATCTCTAAAACCAATACCATAGCAATCAGTGATTTTTTTCTGATATTTTAGTATATAAATATAGATTTCAATTTACATTGTGAAGATTTTATGGACATTTTAAGGTTTCAGAACGCCTCTCAGATTAGTTTTTTGGTCATAACTCCGTCATTTTGCAAGGTATATCTCTAAAACCAATACCATAGCAATCAGTGATTTTTTTCTGATTTTTCAGTATATAAATATAGATATTAATTTACATTTTGACGATTTTATGGACATTTTAAGGTTTCAGAACGCCTCTCAGATTCGTTTTTTGGTCATAACTCCGTCATTTTGCAAGATATATCTCTAAAACCAATACCATAGCAATCAGTGATTTTTTTCTGATATTTTAGTATATAAATATAGATTTCAATTTACATTGTGAAGATTTTATGGACATTTTAAGGTTTCAGAACGCCTCTCAGATTAGTTTTTTGGTCATAACTCCGTCATTTTGCAAGGTATATCTCTAAAACCAATACCATAGCAATCAGTGATTTTTTTCTGATTTTTCAGTATATAAATATAGATATTAATTTACATTTTGACGATTTTATGGACATTTTAAGGTTTCAGAACGCCTCTCAGATTCGTTTTTTGGTCATAACTCCGTCATTTTGCAAGATATATCTCTAAAAACAATACCATAGCAATCAGTGATTTTTTTCTGATTTTTCAGTATATAAATATAGATATTAATTCACATTTTGACGATTTTATGGACATTTTAAGGTTTCAGAACGCCTCTCAGATTAGTTTTTTGGTCATAACTCCGTCATTTTGCAAGATATATCTCTAAAACCAATACCATAGCAATCAGTGATTTTTTTCTGATTTTTCAGTATATAAATATAGATATTAATTTACATTGTGAAGATTTTATGGAATTTTTGAGGTTTCAGAACGCCTCTCAGATTAGTTTTTTGGTCATAACTCCGTCATTTTGCAAGGTATATCTCTAAAACCAATACCATAGCAATCAGTGATTTTTTTCTGATTTTTCAGTATATAAATATAGATTTCAATTTACATTGTGAATATTTTATGGAAATTTTAAGGTTTCAGAACGCCTCTCAGATTCGTTTTTTGGTCATAACTCCGTCATTTTGTAAGATATATCTCTAATACCAATACCATAGCAATCAGTGATTTTTTTCTGATATTTTAGTATATAAATATAGATTTCAATTTACATTGTGAAGATTTTATGGAATTTTTAAGGTTTCAGAACGCCTCTCAGATTAGTTTTTTGGTCATAACTCCGTCATTTTGCAAGGTATATCTCTAAAACCAATACCATAGCAATCAGTGATTTTTTTCTGATTTTTCAGTATATAAATATAGACATTAATTTACATTTTGACGATTTTATGGACATTTTAAGGTTTCAGAACGCCTCTCAGATTCGTTTTTTGGTCATAACTCCGTCATTTTGCAAGATATATCTCTAAAAACAATACCATAGCAATTAGTGATTTTTTTCTGATTTTTCAGTATATAAATATAGATATTAATTCACATTTTGACGATTTTATGGACATTTTAAGGTTTCAGAACGCCTCTCAGATTAGTTTTTTGGTCATAACTCCGTCATTTTGTAAGATATAACTCTAAAACCAATACCATAGATATCAGTGATTTTTTTCTGATTTTTCAGTATATAAATATAGATATTAATTTACATTTTGACGATTTTATGGACATTTTAAGGTTTCAGAACGCCTCTCAGATTCGTTTTTTGGTCATAACTCCGTCATTTTGCAAGATATATCTCTAAAAACAATACCATAGCAATCAGTGATTTTTTTCTGATTTTTCAGTATATAAATATAGATATTAATTCACATTTTGACGATTTTATGGACATTTTAAGGTTTCAGAACGCCTCTCAGATTAGTTTTTTGGTCATAACTCCGTCATTTTGTAAGATATAACTCTAAAACCAATACCATAGATATCAGTGATTTTTTTCTGATTTTTCAGTATATAAATATAGATATTAATTTACATTTTGACGATTTTATGGACATTTTAATGTTTCAGAACGCCTCTCAGATTCGTTTTTTGGTCATAACTCCGTCATTTTGCAAGATATATCTCTAAAAACAATACCATAGCAATCAGTGATTTTTTTCTGATTTTTCAGTATATAAATATAGATATTAATTCACATTTTGACGATTTTATGGACATTTTAAGGTTTCAGAACGCCTCTCAGATTAGTTTTTTGGTCATAACTCCGTCATTTTGCAAGATATATCTCTAAAACCAATACCATAGCAATCAGTGATTTTTTTCTGATTTTTCAGTATATAAATATAGATATTAATTTACATTGTGAAGATTTTATGGAATTTTTGAGGTTTCAGAACGCCTCTCAGATTAGTTTTTTGGTCATAACTCCGTCATTTTGCAAGGTATATCTCTAAAACCAATACCATAGCAATCAGTGATTTTTTTCTGATTTTTCAGTATATAAATATAGATTTCAATTTACATTGTGAATATTTTATGGAAATTTTAAGGTTTCAGAACGCCTCTCAGATTCGTTTTTTGGTCATAACTCCGTCATTTTGTAAGATATATCTCTAATACCAATACCAT
>JASXSY010002712.1:0-43958 GCA_034509805.1 Sipha maydis
TGAACTAAAAAAAGATTGTGCAAACAGTGACTGCTAGATAGCGGACGCTGTTGACGCCGAAGGCGTCTCAGTTTTACACCCGTACGTGTTATCAAAAGTTATAATTATCACACGATTCGTAACCGTGGTAGATTGTTGCAATTCTACATAAAAATGTTTTGAATTATTAATTGTAAATTATTAATTTATTAATTATTTTAAATTAAAGCGAATTACACCCTCAGCGAGGCACACAGAAGCTAGTCTATTATATAAAAAAATTTCTGAGCGTTCTCATTGGTGGACGGTTTTTTTTATTCCCCGTGAGCTTTTTACCTATTTCTTCGGTCCCATCCCGTTGCCTTTTTCCTCCTCTATCCATTACGGCCGTCCTTTGAATTTTCCGACGAGCCGTTTTCCCGATTCGACCGGATGAAAAACCCATATATATATCGTTCTAAGCACCTAGCCAATCGCGGCGATCGTTACCTGTTTCCCTCGCGCCTCCGTGACGTTTCGCCCCGCGTGACGTCACATATCCGCAGTCGTCCGCTTACCTTATCTACCTTTTCGCGTCCGCCGAACCGTTTAAATGTCCCGATTTTCGCCATGATTTACAACTCGACCGTTAGGTAGGTAGGCATTAGGCGTTAGGCGGTAGGATCTGTAGGTACCCGGTTCGAATCCTGCCCGTACTGTTCGACCTTTGTTGCGCAGTAATCGTTGATTTGTACAGCCGCCGACGGATGATGCCATCGGGAACATCTGATTTTTTTTTTTTTTCGCTCCGAATTTTTTTTTTTTTTTCGTTAAAGTTTCAACTTTTTTTTTTTTCGTTTAAGTTTTAACAAATTTAAACGTGAATTCTATAAAAGCAATGAAGACCTGCTACGTTTTTAATTGTGCTTTTTAATTATTACGTTAACTTTGATACGATTTATATTTACAAATGGCCGTATGTTTTCATTATACTTTTCTTATTGGAATGGAATTCAAAGTCATTGGTGCTAATGATACTGTTCAAAATAAAATGGTACGTAATACATTCAACTTTAACTAAGCTTTTATTGTGTCTTTAAACAACGTTAAATGATTGTTTTCATTCCTAATAGTACGTTCAAAGGCAATGAATTATAAAATACTCAAACACGGGTACATTTTCAACCGTACGTATACATTTTCAACCGTAGTTGGACAATCTGATAGTATTCGTCAATATACAATACATAGGATGGATTCAATGTGATTGAACGAAATAACACTTTTGAAAACATATATGGATTTCTAATCAGATAAAATGGTATGTATTTCATTTTTTTGTTCGTATTATTATTCAACTATACTCTAAATGTGTTTGTAAAATATTTTAAACACATAATAAATTTTAATTGTTATAGGGAAAGAGCTTTGTTTATTGGAATTTTATAGTTAAATACGTATGGTTGTACCTAATGACTGTAACTTTCTGACATTTGTTGCGTAGTAATTGTTGTGCTGCCGCCGCCGAAATGTATAGCCGCCGTCAATGTCTGATACATCGGAATCGATTTGTTTTTTTTTTTTCGTTTAAGTTTTAACTTTTTTTTTCGTTCTTTAAGTTTTAACTTATTAACAAATATATATGTGATTTCTGTTTGTTTTCGGTATATAATTACACACAGCTAAAAAGCAATGAAAACCTGGTATGTTTTTAATTGTGCTTTTAAATTATTACGTTAAATTTGATATGATTTATTTTTCCAAATAGCCGTATGTTTTCATTATACTATTCTTATTGGAATGGAATTCAATTTCATTGGTGCTAATGATACTATTCAAAATAAAATGGTACGTATTACATTCAACTTCAACTTAGCTTAAATTGTAACTTTAAACAACGATAAATGATTGTTTTCATAGTTAATTTAGGTATACGGGTAATCAAACATGGGTACCATAATCAGAGATTTGATTGATTATTTGATAATAATACTTGATTTTTTTCTACTGTATGTTGAGAATCTGATAGTATTGTCGGTATACATTGTTGACTGGAAAGGATTGTGAACGAAATTACACTTTTAAAAACATGTAGAGATGGTATGTATTACATTTTTAGATTGTATAATTATTCAACTATACTCGGAATGGGTTTTTAAAATATTTTTAATACATTATTAATTTGAAATTGTTTTATCAAAAATTATAGGGAAAGAGCTTTGTTGTGTACTATGCATATTATAATCTAATAATAATATATGCATATTACAGTTGACTGGAATGCTATAATTCAATGTGAATGACTTTACGTAATGATTGTAATGATACTATTGAAGAGACCCTCAGATATAAAAATTAGAAAACATGGTATGTATTACATTTTCTAAATGCATTGAATGTGTTTTTAAAATATGATGTAGGAGAAGAGTCTTATAGTTTTAACCTTTACACTTGGTGTTACTTTTTTGATATTATAGAATTATGAAAACAGAATTAAATTACATTTTTAATACTATTTTTCAATTATTTGCTTTAAATATGGTATTAAAATATGTTTAAGACATTTATTTATATTTTTTTATATTTTATATATTTATATTATAGAGAGCTATAGGAAGTTTTCAATATATTTTGTTGACTGCTAAGGAAAAATTCAAATTATTGACAAAATATTGCTGAAAACACAAACACAACATAGGTTATATTGTTCACATATCACAGCTATTATTATCACTATTATGATATATTGGAAATGCTTATTAATTTTAATTAATATGTTATTCATAGATATATATGTTATTTCGATTTGTTTTCCTTAAAATAATATAAGGAGACAGCTAATCGGATGTTTTCTGATATGATATTATGAAATACTCGCACAGCTATAAGACAATGAAAACCACGTATGTAAATAATTGTGTCTTTAAATTATGATAATTACACACATTGGATTTCATATATTTTTCCAAATAATATAGGGAGATAGCTGTTGTATGTTTTCATTATACTTTTGGAATGGAATGTCATTGATGCTAATGAGATACTATTCAAAATAAAGAAATCATGGTACGTATAACACATTTTTTAACACATTCCTTCGACTCCATATAATATATTGAATGTTTATTATTTCGGTTTTAGTTAAAGAGTGTTATAGAGCATCAGTCTTTACACTTGGATAAAATTAAATGAAAACTTTTATAACATGAAAATGAGGAAGCCCAGTAAGTTTTAATTTTTTTGTAAATCATAAATAAGCTGTTGTATGTTTTCATTATACTTTTTTTATCGGAATCAAATTCAATGTCATTGGTGCAAATGACAAAAATCAAATAAAGTTAACAATATTACACATTTTATAATGCTCTAATTCCACTATGCTTTAAATGTCTTTTTAAAATATATTATAATATACTGTGTACTTTGCTCATAGTGGGTTGCAGAGTAATGGATTGAGAAATGCTCGAACCTGAGTGTAGTGCTATTGTACCCCACAGCTTGGTTATAAATAGATTTTTTTTCTCCTAATATAATATTAAAATATTTTTGTCTTAGTATAGTTTATTTACTTAAACCCTATATTACTGGATCGTTGTATAATAATAAAAATATTTGCTTTGCAATGATTATGTTTTACACTGTGTTATTAAAACTATCAGTATAGTTTGCGTTTAATATTCATACACTATACTCAAAGTTGTCTAATATGAAATTTTATAGCATACCTACAAGTTTTGAACAAATTTGAACAAATTCACTATTCCTAATACCAATGTTCATTATTGTGCAATAATCATATATCATTTAGATCTATCTACATATCAATGCTTATCTCTGTTTTTTAAATGAAATGTATTTATTTTTATCCATTTAATTATTGTTGATTGTACTACATATTGATTGATAATTTGAAATCAAACATGTTATATATTGCATTTTTAAATTGTGTCATACTTTTTAAAGCTATACATTTTTATTGTGTTTTTAAATCATATTAAAATTTATTACTTTTATTCACTTCAATATGCTAATGGTTTATCACAGGAGAAGACATTTATAATATATTTATAATCATAAAGAGTTGTTTTATTCTATAATTGAAATATCAAGATCTATATGTATATTAATACTTTTTTTTTGGATTCTATTCCATTTGTTTAGAAATAAATGTGATAGATTTAAACTTTAACTATTGTTGTGGAGACACATAATGTTCTATTCGATTATTTTCAAATATAATGTGGTTTGCCCTGTGCTATTTGATTGTTTTACTATTTTACATGGTTTTATATTTTTGACACATGTCAGTTGAGGGTATGGTACTGCAGTAATAATAATGAAACAAGTATATTAACTTTTTTATAATGAAAAACAATTTTTGGTGCTCTTTAAATAAATTATACTATGTAGGTATCCTTAGCGATTACATTCAATATTTTGATTCCAATTTTCATCGGTTTAGTATTACAAATTACAATTCTTACTCATTGTGGACTACTTTGATGAATACAAAATCCTAAAAATCCTTTTTTAATTCTATTCCATCTATTCAATAATTATTATTGCTCTCTGCTGTTTGATAGTTTTACTTTTTTACATGGTTTTATATGTTTAACACATGTAAATAGAGGGTATGGTACTGTGGTGCTAATACTGAAACGATTAGGTAGGTATATTAACTTTTTTACGATTAAAAACATTTGTTGAAGCAATTCAAATGAATTATACAACAATGTAGTTACCCTTAACGATTACATTCAATATTTTGATTCCAATTTTCTACGGTAAGTATTACAAATTACAATTCTTACTCATTGTGAACTAAAAAAAGATTGTGCAAACAGTGACTGCTAGATAGCGGACGCTGTTGACGCCGAAGGCGTCTCAGTTTTCCACCCTCATGTGTTATCAAAAGTAATAATTATCACACGATTCGTAACCTCGGTAGATTTTTGTAATTCTACATAAAAATGTTTTGAATTATTAATTATTAATTATAAATTATAAATTAATGATTTTTTAATAAAATAGAAAAGCGAATTACACCCTCAGCGAGGCACACAGAAGCTAGTCTATTATATAAAAAAATTTCTGAGCGTTCCCATTGGTCGACGGTTTTTTTTATTCCCCGTGAGCTTTTTACCTATTTCTTCGGTCCCATCCCGTTGCCTTTTTCCTCCTCTATCCATTACGGCCGTCCTTTGAATTTTCCGACGAGCCGTTTTCCCGATTCGACCGGATGAAAAACCCATATATATATCGTTCTAAGCACCTAGCCAATCGCGGCGATCGTTACCTGTTTCCCTCGCGCCTCCGTGACGTTTCGCCCCGCGTGACGTCACATATCCGCAGTCGTCCGCTTACCTTATCTACCTTTTCGCGTCCACCGAACCGTTTAAATGTCCCGATTTTCGCCAACATTTACAACTCGACCGTTAGGTAGGTAGGCATTAGGCGTTAGGCGATAGGATCTGTAGGTACCCGGTTCGAACCCTGCCCGTACGGTTCGACGTTTGTTGCGTAGCCATTGTCGTTGTGCTGCCGCCGTTGAATTGCCCAGCCGCCGACGAACGACGCCATCGGGAACATCTGATTTTTTTTTTTTTTTTTTTCGTTTAAGTTTCAACTTTTTTTTTTTTAAGTTTTAACAAATTTAAATGCGATTTCTATTTATTTCCGTTATATAAAAGCAATGTACACCTGGTATGTTTTTAATTGTGCTTTTAAATTATTACGTTAAATTTGATATGATTTATTTTTCTAAATAGCCGTATGTTTTCATTATACTTTTCTTATTGGAATGGAATTAAATGTCATTGGTGCTAATGATACTATTCAAAATAATATGGTACGTATTACATTCAACTTCAACTTAGCTTAAATTGTAACTTTAAACAACGATAAATGATTGTTTTCATAGTTAATTTAGGTAAACGGGTAATTAAACATGGGTACCATAATCGGAGATTTGATTGATTATTTGATAATAATACTTGATTTTTTTCAACTGTAAGTTGAGAATCTGATAGTATTTGTCGGTATACATTGTTGACTGGAAAGGATTGTGAATGAAATGACACTTTTAAAAACATGTAGAGATGGTATGTATTACATTTTTAGATTGTATTATTATTAAACTATACTCGGAATGTGTTTTTATAATATTTTTAATACATTATTAATTTGAAATTGTTTTATCAAAAATTATAGGGAAAGAGCTTTGTTGTGTACTATGCATATTATAATCTAATAATAATATATGCATATTACAGTTGACTGGAATGCTATAATTCAATGTGAATGACTTTACGTAATGATTGTAATGATACTATTGAAGAGACCCTCAGATATAAAAATATGAAAACATGGTATGTATTACATTTTCTAAATGCATTGAATGTGTTTTTAAAATATGATGTAGGAGAAGAGTCGTATAGTTTTAACCTTTACACTTGGTGTTACTTTTTTGATACATTTTTAATACTATTTTTCAATTATTTGCTTTAAATATGGTATTAAAATATGTTTAAGACATTTAATTTAATTTTTTATATTTTATATATTTATATTATAGAGAGCTATAGGAAGTTTTCAATATATTTTGTTGACTGCAAAGGAAAAATTCAAATTATTGACAAAATGTTGCTGAAACACACAAACACAACATAGGTAATATTGTTCACATATCACAGCTATTATTATCACTATTATGATGTATTGGAAATGCTTATTAATTTTAATAAATATGTTATTCATAGGTATATATGTGATTTCGATTTGTTTTCCCTAAAAGTAATATAAGGAGACAGCTAATCGGATGTTTTCTGATATGATATTATGAAAAACTCGCACAGCTAAAAAACAATGAAAACCACGTATGTAAATAATTGTGTCTTTAAATTATGTTGATTACTCACATTGGATTTCATATATTTTTCCAAATAATATAGGGAGATAGCTGTTGTATGTTTTCATTATACTTTTGGAATGGAATGACATTGATGCTAATGAGATACTATTCAAAATAAAGAAATCATGGTACGTATTACACATTTTTTAACTCATTCCTTCGACTACATATTATAAATTGAATGTTCATTATTTCGGTTTTAGTTAAAGAGTGTTATAGAGCATCAGTCCTTTTACTTGGATAAAATTAAATGAAAACTTTTATAACATGAAAATGAGGAAGCCCAGTAAGTTTTAATTTTTTTGTAAATCATAAATATGATGTTGTATGTGTTCATTATACTTTTTTTATCGGAATCAAATTCAATGTCATTGGTGCAAATGACAAAAATAAAATAAAGTTAACAATATTACATATTTTATAATGCTCTAATTACACTATGCTTTAAATGACTTTTTAAAATATATTAAAATATACTGTGTATTTTGCTCATAGTGGGTTGTAGAGTAATGGATTGAGAAATGCTCGAACCTGAGTGTAGTACTATTGTACCCGACAGCTTGGTTATAATTACCCTTTTTTTCTCCTAATATAATATTAACACTGTGTTATTAAAACTATCAGTATAGTTTGCGTTTTATATTCATACACTATACTCAAAGTTGTCTAATATGAAATTTTATAGCATACCTACAAGTTTTGAACAAATTAGAACAAATTCACTATTCCTAATACCAATGTTCATTATTGTGCAATAATCATATATCATTTAGTATTCACTTACAACAAGATCTATCTACATATCAATGCTTATCTCTGTTATTTAAATGAAATGTATTTATTTTTATCCATTTAATTATTGTTGATTGTACTGCATATTGATTGATAATTAGAAATCAAACATGTTATATATTGCATTTTAAAATTGTGTCATACTTTTTAAAGCTATACATTTTTAATGTGTGTTTAAATCATATTAAAATTTATTACTTTTATTCACTTCTATATGCTTATGGTTTATTACAGGAGAAGACACTTATAATATATATATAATCATAAAGAGTTGTTTTATTCTATAGTTGAAATATCAAGATCTATATCCATATTAATACTTTTTTAAGACTCTATTCCATCTGTTTAGAAATAAATGTGATACATTTAAACTTTAACTATTGTTGTGGAGACACATAATGTTCTATTCGATTATTTTCAAATATAATGTGGTTTGCCCTGTGCTATTTGATTGTTTTACTATTTTACATGGTTTTATATTTTTGACACATGTCAGTTGAGGGTATGGTACTGCAGTAATAATAATGAAACAAGTATATTAACTTTTTTTCAATGAAAAACAATTTTATGTGCTCTTTAAATAAATTATACTATGTAGGTACCCTTAGCGATTACATTCAATATTTTGATTCCAATTTTCATCGGTTTAGTATTACAAATTACAATTCTTACTCATTGTGGACTACTTTGATGAATACAAAATCCTAAAAATCCTTTTTTAATTCTATTCCATCTATTCAATAATTATAATTGCTCTCTGCTGTTTGATAGTTTTACTTTTTTACATGGTTTTATATGTTTAACACATGTTAATTGAGGGTATGGTACTGTGGTGCTAATAATGAAACGATTAGGTAGGTATATTAACTTTTGTACGATTAAAAACATTTGTCGAAGCAATTCAAATGAATTAGACAACAATGTAGGTACCCTTAACGATTACATTCAATATTTTGATTCCAATTTTCTACGGTAAAGTATTACAAATTACAATTCTTACTCATTGTGAACTAAAAATAGATTGTGCAAACAGTGACTGCTAGATAGCGGACGCTGTTGACGCCGAAGGCGTCTCAGTTTTCCACCCTCATGTGTTATCAAAAGTTATAATTATCACACGATTCGTAACCGTGGTAGATTGTTGCAATTCTACATAAATCTACATAATACTGTTTGAATATTAATTAATGATTTTTTAATATAATAATTAAGCGAATTACACCCTCAGCGAGGCACACAGAAGCTAGTCTATTATATAAAAAAATTTCTGAGCGTTCTCATTGGTGGACGGTTTTTTTTATTCCCCGTGAGCTTTTTACCTATTTCTTCGGTCCCGTCCCGTTGCCTTTTTCCTCCTCTATCCATTACGGCCGTCCTTTGAATTTTCCGACGAGCCGTTTTCCCGATTCGACCGGATGAAAAACCCATATATATATCGTTCTAAGCACCTAGCCAATCGCGGCGATCGGTACCTGTTTCCCTCGCTCCTCCGTGACGTTTCGCCCCGCGTGACGTCACTATTCCGCGGTCGTCCGCTTACCTTATCTGCCTTTTCGCGTCCGCCGCACCGTTTAAATGCCCCGATTTTCGCCATGATTTTCAACTCGACCGCTAGGTAGGTAGGCATTAGGCGTTAGGCGATAGGATCTGTAGGTACCCGGTTCGAACCCTGCCCGTACGGTTCGACGTTTGTTGCGTAGCCATTGTTGTTGTACTGCCGCCGTTGAATTGCACAGCCTTGACGAACGACGCCATCGGGAACATTCGAATTTCTTTTTTTTTTTTTCTCGCTCCGAATTTTTTTTTTTTTTTCGTTAAAGTTTCGACTTTTTTTTTTTTTCGTTTATGTTTTAACAAATTTAAACGTGAATTCTATTTGTTTCCGTTAAATTAAAGCAATGAAGACCTGCTACGTTTTTAATTGTGCTTTTTAATTATTACGTTAACTTTGATAAGATTTATATATACAAATGGCCGTATGTTTTTTTCATTATACTTTTCTTATTGGAATGGAATTCAACGTCATTGGTGCTAATGATACTATTCAGAATAAAATGGTGCGTATTACATTCAACTTCAACTAAGCTTTTATTTTGTCTTTAAACAACGTTAAATGATTGTTTTCATTCCTAATAGTACGTTCAAAGGCAATGAATTATAAAATACTCAAACACGGGTACATTTTCAACCGTAGGTATAAATCTTCAACAGTAGGTGGACAATCTGATAGTATTCGTCAATATACAATACATAGGAAAGATTCAATGTGATTGAGCGAAATAACACTTTTGAAAACATATATGGATTTCTAATCAGATAAAATGGTATGTATTTCATTTTTTTATTCGTATTATTATTCAACTATACTCTAAATGTGTTTGTAAAATATTTTAAACACATAATAAATTTTAATTGTTAAAGTGAAAGAGCTTTGGTGACTGGAATTTTATAGTTAAATACGTATGGCTGTACCTAATGACTGTAACTTTCTGACATTTGTTGCGTAGTAATTGTTGTGCTGCCGCCGCCGAAATGTATAGCCGCCGTCAATGTCTGATATATCGGAATCGATTTGTTTTTTTTTTCGTTTAAGTTTTAACTTTTTTTTTTCATTCTTTAAGTTTTAACTTATTAACAAATATATATGTGACTTCTATTTGTTTTCGTTATATAATTACACACAGCTAAAAAGCAATGAAAACCTGGTATGTTTTCATTATACTTTTCTTATTGGAATGGAATTCAAAGTCATTGGTGCTAATGATACTATTCAAAATAAAATGGTACGTATTACATTCAACTTCAACTTAGCTTTTATTTTGTCTTTAATCAACGTTAAATTATTGTTTTCATTCCTAATAGTAGGTTAAAGGGTAATCAAACATGGGTACCATAATCGGAGATTTGATTGATTATTTGATAATAATACTTGATTTTTTTTAACTATAGGTTGAGAATCTGATAGTATTTGTCGGTTTACATTGTTAAAAGGATTTTGAATGAAATGACACATTTAAAAACATGTAGAGATGGTATGTATTACATTTTTAGATTGTATTATTATTCAACTATACTCTAAATGTGTGTTTATAATATTTTAAATACATTATTAATTTGGAATTGTTTTATCAAAAATTATAGGGAGAGAGCTTTGTTGTATACTATGCATATTATAATCTAATAATAATATATGCATATTATAGTTGACTGGAATGCTATAATTCAATGTGAATGAAATGACACATTTAAAAACATGTAGAGATGGTATGTATTACATTTTTAGATTGTATTATTATTCAACTATACTCTAAATGTGTGTTTATAATATTTTAAATACATTATTAATTTGGAATTGTTTTATCAAAAATTATAAGGATAGAGCTTTGTAGTGTACTATGCATATTATAATCTAATAATTATATATGCATATTACAGTTGACTGGAATGCTATAATTCAATGTGAATGACTGTAGCTAATGACTGTAATGATACTATTGAAGAGAACCTCAGATATAAAAATAAGAAAACATAGTATGTATTTCATTTTCTAAATACATTAAATGTGTTTTTAAAATATGATGTTGGAGAAGAATCTTATAGTTTTAATCATTACACTTGGTGTTACTTTTTATAGACATAAGAAAACAAAATGATTTACATTTTTAATACTATTTTTCAATTGTATGCTTTATATATGGTAATAAAATATGGTAAATACATTTATTTTGATTTTTTTTACCAAAAATTATAGGGAAATTTTCAATATATTTTGTTGAATGCAAAGGATAAATTCAAATTATTGACCAAATGTTACTGAAAACACAATCACAACATAGGTAATATTGTTTACATAACACAGCTATTATTATCACTATTATGATATATGGGAAACGCTTACATTATACTTATGGAATAGTGTTCAATGTCATTGGTCCTAATGAGATTTCTGTTCAAAATAATGAAATCTTGGTACGTATTACACATTTTTAACTCATACTTTCGACTAAATATTATTTGTCAAATGTTTTTTTTTTTTTTCGGTTTTAGTAAATGAGTGTTATAAGTGAATCAGTTCTTACACTTGGAGAGCATTAAATAAAAACATTTATAACATGAAAATTAGGAAGCCCAGTAAGTTTTACTATGTTTGTAAATCATAAATAAGCTGTTGGATGTGTTCATCATTCTTTTTTCATTGGAAAATGGAATGAAATTCAATGTCATTAGTGCTATTCAAAACAAACACAGATTTAAAATTAAGAAAACCAGCTATGTATTTTTAAATTAAAATATTATTAGGAGAGAGCTACTGGATGTTTTCAATGATTTTTGTCCAATGAGAAGGAATGTGATTGACTTTGATGATTTTTTTTTAAAAAACAAACATATATATATATAACAAACACATATAAATCATCAACTTATGTTCAACACTTTTTATAATTTTATTGTTCACAAAAAGTCTTTTTTTTTACTGTTATTTAATTGTGTCTTTAAATTATGTGTTACATAATTATAAATTTGTTTTTTAAATATATGTTAAACACAATTTGATATATTTTTCCAAATAATTTAGGGAGAATATAGCTGTTGTATTTTTTCTTTATACTTTTTTTATTGGAATGGAATCCAATTCAATGTCATTGGTGCTAATGACAAAAATCAAATAAAGTTAACAATATTACACATTTTCTAATGCTCTTATTCCACTATGGTTTAAATCTCTTTTTAAAATATATTAAAATATACTGTGTACTTTGTTCATAGTGGGTTGCAGAGTAATGGATTGAGAATTGCTCAAACATGAGTGTAGTAGTATTGTACCCAAAAGCTTGGTTATGAATACCCTTTTTTTCTCCTAATATAATATTAAAATATTATTGTCTTAGTATAGTTTATTTACTTAAACCCAATATCACTGGAACATTGTATAATAATAAAAATATTTGCTTTACAATGGTTATGTTTTACACTGTGTTATAAAAACTATCAGTATAGTGTGCGTTTTATATTCATACACTATACTTAAAGTTGTCTAATATGAAATTTTATAGTATACCTACAAGTTTTGAACAAATTAGAACAAATTCACTATTCCTAATACCAATGTTCATTATTGTGCAATAATCATATATAATTTAGTATTCACTTACAACAAGATCTATCTACATATCAATGCATATCTCTGTTATTTAAATGAAATGTATTTATTTTTATCCATTTAATTATTGTTGATTGTACTACATATTGATTGATATTTAGAAATCAAACATGTTATATATTGCATTTTTAAATTGTGTCATACTTTTTAAAGCTATACATTTTTAATGTGTTTTTAAATCATATTAAAATGTATTACTTTTATTCACTTCTATATGCTTATGGTTTATCACAGGAGAAGACACTTATATTATATTTATAATTATAAAGAGTTGTTTTATTCTATAGTTAAAATATCAAGATCTATATCCATATTAATACTTTTTTTAGACTCTATTCCATCTGTTTAGAAATAAATGTGATACATTTAAACTTTAACTATTGTTGTGGAGACACATAATGTTGTATTCGATTATTTTCAAATATAATGTGGTTTGCCCTGTGCTATTTGATTGTTTTACTATTTTACATGGTTTTATATTTTTGACACATGTCAGTTGAGGGTATGGTACTGCAGTAATAATAATGAAACAAGTATATTAACTTTTTTACAATTAAAAACAATTTTTAGTGTTCTTTAAATAAATTATACTATGTAGGTACCCTTAGCGATTACATTCAATATTTTGATTCCAATTTTCAACGGTAAAGTATTACAAATTACAATTCTTACTCATTGTGGACTACTTTCATGAATACAAAATCCTAAAAATCCTTTTTTAATTCTATTCCGTATATTCAATACTTATTATTGCTCTCTGCTGTTTGATAGTTTTACTTTTTTACATGGTTTTATATGTTTAACACATGTTAATTGAGGGTATGGTACTGTGGTGCTAATAATGAAACGATTAGGTAGATATATTAACTTTTGTACGATTAAAAACATTTGTCGAAGCAATTCAAATGAATTATACAACAATGTAGTTACCCTTAACGATTACATTCAATATTTTGATTCCAATTTTCTACGGTAAAGTATTACAAATTACAATTCTTACTCATTGTGAACTAAAAAAAGATTGTGCAAACAGTGACTGCTAGATAGCGGACGCTGTTGACGCCGAAGGCGTCTCAGTTTTCCACCCTCATGTGTTATCAAAAGTTATAATTATCACACGATTCGTAACCGTGGTAGATTGTTGCAATTCTACATAAATCTTCATAATACTGTTTGAATATTAATTAATGATTTTTTAATATAATAATTAAGCGAATTACACCCTCAGCGAGGCACACAGAAGCTAGTTGTAAATTATTAATATACTACCAACTTATTATTATTAGTATTAACCATAATTCACAGTATTTCTACATTTCGATTGGAACATATTTGGGCATCTCTAATCATCAACTTACATAAGTAAATAGCGTACTGACATTGGAACGGATATTTATTTATTTTTTTATTGGAAATTACATTAAGCGTTATTCTAACTTATTTTTTTGAGTAACAATAACAGTTTGCAACAGTTACCAAAATCGATAACAGGTTATCATTACTATAAATAACAAATAACATAACAAATACCATCAAATCACAAAGGGAAAATTGAACAAGCGATTCAGTGGTACCAAACATTATTAGAACAATGTATTATTTAACATTTTTATATACCGATGTAACGTACAAAGCGTAGCTGGTACGAGCACTGTACGGTAATAAGGTACGGTGTGGAAAACTATATTTTTACACTCAGTGTCTAGCGCGGACTGCGCTATGTTCGTTTTGTATATTAATAATAATACTAACTGCATAGTCTACGAAATCGAAGTAAATAACGAATTCCCTTGCAACCGATTTTTTTCCACTTACAACTAAGTACACTCATAACGGTAACATTTTACCGTAGCCGGCCATTCGAATTCGTCGGTCTAGTAATGGGAACAATCGAGTAAAAATACTCGATTATTTAATGTAATCGATTATTTTGGAAATTATTGATTGATTCTCTCTGTATCAAAATCAGTTGAAATCATCGAGTGAAAAATGCTCGGTTATTCACTACCACGGACTAAGAATCTTAGTAGCTATCTGATAGCTTAGTCCGTGCTCATAACTGGTTTACTATCATATTTACTATTTAATATTTACAGATTAGTGATTAGTAATAATTACTAACTATAGTAGGTAGTCGGTACTCGATTACTTATTGTTTGTTCGTAATCATCGTTCATCATACTAGAAATATTTGTAATCAAATTATGATAAAAATAAAAATGATAAATTGATAAACATTTCAATATTTGTTTTTTTCCTGTATCTTTTGCAAATAAACTTTAACAAGTTTCCTTTCGATACAATACTTCCGTTGTCAGCACCAATGGATAGACTATTTTTTTAATTTGCAACTATGATAAATCTACCAAAAAGTCTTAAGTTATATATCAGATCAACTATTTGAGAAACGTGTTGTATTAAAAGCAAATATATTATAAAAATCTTATGATTTTTACATTATTTATTATTGTTTAATTATTATTATTGAGGTACCACCAATCTAAAATAATTCAATTTATTATAAAACATTATAATAATTGCTTTAATTTATAATTAAAAAATAGTTTTTCTTAAGAATAATATGTTTTTGTATTGTTTCCATGATATATAAAAACATTTACTCGTTATCTATTTTGTTTTTTCTACAATATCCAATTAACAAACACATAAGTATACTACACATGAAAAATATTACAACAAATATAAATTATTAATTTTTAAAATATTTATCTCAAATATAGCTTAAAACCGTTATTGAAGTTAAAACCGTTATTCATCATTAATATTATTCATGATTATAAATTAAATTTTGTAAAATTAATCAACACGATTATTACATTATGAATTCAAACATTTAAAATAATTTGATATAGTGATTATTGATTACATTAATTTAACGTACGATTAATGACTACAAATTGTTATCGTAATCATTTATCAGATTACGATTTGTTCAACGCTGATCTTTACTTCTGTTTTGTTATTGCCATACCGACAAGAATAATTAGACTTGCGTAATCTAACTCCCAACAGTCAATTTTGATCATTAAAAAATTATAATCCATAATACATTTTACAGTTTAAAGTTTGATTGTTTCATCGTTGGATTACTGTTTGTAAAGATACATTAATTAAATTAAATATTTAATGTAATATTTATAATAATTTAATTCTTATTATATTTAATATTATAAGTTTTCATTAATTTTAACACTGTTTACGAGTCGTTATCTTCGTTAAACCGAGAGATTTTTTTCAAATGATTCTGTTAATTATAAAGTCTACTCAATTACTAACCAATCGATTATCGATATCACTCGATTGTTCCCATCACTAAAGTCAGGACGTTCGTGTTTATTCCATGGCGATGCGAACGCTCCTAGCGTACTAACATGATAACGAATCGGCTGGCGACCTATCGTAACCGTTCTATGTGTAACGGTCAAACGTTCAGCGATTGTTTTCTGCGCCGTGCTTGAAGTTTACGTTTTGTCATTGTTACCTAAGCGTGTAACAGCTTCAGTTGGCGCCAAAAACGTCGTTTATGGTTCTCCGTTGTGCTTCGCGAAACCCGCGGCGCGTTATGGTTGTCCGCCGTCTCTGCGTTTGAACTCGCGCTTAAACTTTTGCCCTTACGTTGTCTTCTTACGTTCTAGTGTTCGTTTTATTTGATGTCGCGTGTGCTCGCTACTTCATAGATATTTCTTCCGTCGGTACGTTCCTCTTGCCTTCGTCGAACACATTTCAGCCGAATAACTGCACATTATCCGTACACATCGGGTAAGTAGTAGACTGTAACATAAACGCTTTCAGTTTATTTATATTTTTGAAAACTCGCAGCGTCTTGTGTTTATACAACGACTCGATTATTTGACTTCTCTATCGACTTCCTTACTGTCACTGATCCATCCGATGTTTTTGCAAAAGTCATTATTTTGGTCTAATGAAATGTGTGTGGTATAAATTGGTTGAACGATCTACGAGTTTAGGTTTTCAATTATATTGTTTCTATATATATATATATATATATAATGAATAGGTTAGAATGTTTAAGTACTTTTATAACTTTATAACCTTTTTACAATTATTATGTACTTTGACAATTTATTAATTTATATAAACACAATATATACTGTTTATATGAGTCACAGGTATAAGGTTCAACCTGTATAGTAGTTGAAATGAACAGTTGATAAACTATTATATTCATAAAGTTTTCTAGTCCTTTTGAATTTATTTAACTGTAGCTTAGGAGCTTAAAAGAAAGTATAGTTCATTTATACAGTGTACATTCAAGTCTTTCGAGTTTCAACACTATATATATACATTTTAAACATACATAATTCATATGTATTTTGATGCATGTATAAAAGCAATAAAACAAAATAAAGTTAATCCATTAAAATTGTTTGGTTTTTCTCCAATCATCTATAAAATTAATTTGCTTATAAAACTTAACTCTGTGCCGGTCTCGAGGTGAGTCTTATAAGCAGCATATTTCATATACTGTATTAGGTATACATGCTAAGTTCTATAATTAAATAGATTTAGTAATTATAATTTCAATAAAATATACAACTATTCATTTGACATAATGAGCAATAAGGTGTCTTGATGATATAGTATTAATTATATTCTGTATTATGTTATTTTACTGAATCCCACTTACCTTAACTATTTATCTTGGTATCATATTATTATAAAATTTAGATTTACAGTATTGTCTGCATATTTATTCTATATTATTTTAATTAATTACACAGCAGAAAAAAAGATTTATATAAAATGTATGTTATGTTTTTTTTTTTTGTTGCATAAGAAAGGTTTGATTTTAATTTTAAGTATTATAATTAATTATTCTTATTATTAGGTATTGGATATACTTATTAGTAGTCTATTAGTCTGTAAAAGTGGAAAATCTAAAAACAATTTTCTATAAATGGTTCTTGTTAACGAATAAATAATTAAAACGCAATAAAGTTTTAAATGATTTATTTGATCTACCATCCATACCTATACTTTTTGTTATTACATTTTCATAATACAAATATTTTTACTATAACAGATTTGATGTATATGAAATACAAGTTAAAATCAAGTTACAATAAACAATATCTATATATTAACTTATTTTATGATGGGGTAATTTTATTTTTGAAATTTATTTTATGTATTTAATAGTATTTAATTCAGAGTTATTATTTTTATGGAACTTGAATTTATACATTTAATTATCAATAACCTTTTGTACATTTTTGTAGTGTCTAATTATATTTTATTTAATCCTAAAGTTTTTATATTTAATTTTTATAGATATGGATTGTGAAAAATCACTTAAAACCTATTATGGTTTTATATTAATTAAAAAAGGAAATGGAACAATTTGTGGTCGTTATCCACTAACAAAAAAAGAATGCATTTTAGGGCGTGCTAAAAACTGTGACATAAAAATTTT
Source organism: Sipha maydis (assembly GCA_034509805.1). Classification (NCBI taxonomy): domain Eukaryota; kingdom Metazoa; phylum Arthropoda; class Insecta; order Hemiptera; family Aphididae; genus Sipha; species Sipha maydis. The sequence continues at coordinate 18,277 of JASXSY010002712.1, forward strand.
TTTAGAAAATGTATCTGCCCACCATTGCAGTATACTTTTTGTTGATGATAAGGTAAAAATAAAATACTTGTTTTGATTTTATGAGTAAATATTAATATTAGTTTTCACCTTTTTAAGGCATATATCCGGGATAAGAGTATGGCTGGTACTACCAAAGTCAATGGAAAAAAAATTGGTAGAAATAATTTTTTATTACATCATACAGATGAGATTGATATTGGTGGTAGAAAATTTGTATGGGAGTATGCTAAATCATACATGTATGTTTAATATTAAATATATTTTTTACGATGAGATATTTTATTGATAAATTTTTTTCTATATCAGTGAACCGAATTATTTATCTGGTAAAAAATCATTTACAAGAAATAGCTCAATATCATCAAACATGCTAGAACATTCTTCAAATCAAGTCAACAAACCATTGGTACCTAAAGTATATAACTTAAACATTATTAAGTAGTTTGTTTTTATTTGTTAATAATTGTTTTGTTCTTTAATTAAATATTATTTGTAAAGATCTAACCACTACTGCCACCTTACCTACTAAACAAAGGTTTACACTAATCAAATTCTATAAGAAAAGTTTTTTTGTAAATTTGGAATTTAATAAAATTAATTTATTATTATTGTTTTCTAATAACCAATACAATTATTGTAAAGTTATTCGCTGTTTATTATATACATAATTCATATTATAAATATTTGTTTAATCACATTTTCTGAAAACAAACTCTACCAATTTATTATATCATAATGTATTAATTTTTTTTTAACTATCAAATTACTTTTTTTTATCTTATTTATTTCTTTTAGGAATAGTTTAAAGCCATTCATTATTAATGTAGCAATTATTAAAATAAAATATTAATAAATAAATAAAAAAGTGCAATTTTAAGAATTTAAATTCATTTTATTACAAGAATATTGAATATTGCCCTTTTAATTAAATTTATTTATAAATAAAATTTATAAATTCTTCTCATAATATATTGGAAAATTTTCGAATAATAATACCATCCATTAAAGATGAAATATTATAAATGTGTCTTAAAATAATATACACTCAAACATACTTATAATACAATTTAACTTATTTATAAGATAATACCTATTAGTAAAAATTATAATTTTATTTTACATCTGTTTTTATAATTATTAATTAAATGTATGATAATTATATATTTTAGAATGACAATAAAATGACTCCAGCTGCGGGATTTATTAAAACGCCATCTAAAACCATATTAAGTATCAACAAAACACCTATGTAAGTAATTATTTTAATTAATCAGCATTATAAATAAAAATATTATTTTATATCTTTAGTATTGTAGCTGATTCAAATATGCCCAAATCTTCTTTTGATATATTCAAAAATAGTTTACAAAAACAAAACTCAAGTATGTATTTTATTATGTTTCATTTTTACTTTCATTATTTTATATATTTCAATGTTTTTTATAAAAAATATTATGTGTAAAATGTTTTCTTGTTCAGTACCTACTACTAATTATAAATATATTAAAACATTTTTTATTATATTCTAGATGTAACTCCTCAATCTGAACATCAATCAGTTAAATCATTAGTTATGGTTCCTGGTAATAATATACCGGTAAATAATACATTTTTATAAGAAAATATAAGTTGTTTACTTTTTAATACTTTTTTATTAAAAAATTAACCATAGTTAATTTTAGACAATATATGCCAACTTGATTTAAACACAACATTTTTACCCTACAGTATATCTGTAGTATCTGAAATTTTATAATTTCTACAGTGTTGCTCTATTAAAATTAACATAAGTATAAAAAATAAATTATTATTTGGTATTTTATTTTCATATGAGCTGTTGTATTCCTAGAATATGCTCAAGCTAAGTTCAGTTTGAGAACTGCTAATTTCAATTACTTAACTTTTTGTTCTAATAAAAGTATAAATATTATATTTTTATTTTAAATTTTGTAAAATTCATTAATATTGTTGTCTATGTAAAACATGAATTGAGAATGTATTATTTGGAAATAAAAAATAAAATTTTATTATTTTCATGTATAAAGAATAATTTTTAATTTTTAAATTTTATGTTTTAGGTGATTAGTGATTCAAAAGTAACTCAAAGAAAATCATGGGTTGTTACTCATACACCAAAAAATTCATCATCAAGTGGAGTACATGTCTTAAACAGATTATCTTGTGAAAGGTTAAAAAGAGATTCTACTCCTGAATTTAATTCAAGCTATCATTATGCTGATGAAAATGTAGAATTTGACTCTCCAGAACCACCAAATATGGTAAATGATGAACATTCTATAAATTCAAATGCTGCAGGCAAAGCTGAAGATTTCTCCATAGATGTCACATCAGAATCTAATGTTGGTTTACCTTTAAATCCTGAACCGGAACTAGGTACTTCCAGAAGAGATACTTATTCAATTGATAATGTACCAATTGTGGTAGAACAAAATACACCTGTTCCTAGGCGTTCTATTTTAAAGTGTTCTAAAACTGCTAAGCCTAATCGATCAAGATCAAGTTGTCGTATGGTTCAGTTTGCACGTTTACCAAATACAGATGGTAGAATTAAAGTCTCAAAAAGTCGATTTCATTCAGGATCTAACTTTATTGTTTCCAATAATGAATTTACTGATACTAATCATTTTGAAGATCCTAAGAAAGTCACACAAATTGATGCTGAAGAATTTGATGATGACTTAGATGGCGTTCAACCATTAGATAGTAGTGTTTCATCTCTCATCAATTCACCAATTTTAGATATTTCTAATATAAGTAAGTCATCAAAACGAGGATCAAGAGGCAATAAAGTAATGAGTCTTGTTAACTCCATTGAAAAACGTGCTAATGAATCTTCTATACATAGCATACGAGCATCTGACTTGCTTAGTATGAGTAAATCAAATCATAACAATACCTCTTCTGATTTAAATACATTTGTATCTGAAAATTCTAATTCTTCAAGACGAATTAATTTAGAAGATATTTTTGAAGCAGAAGATTCTTTAAAAAAAATATCTAATGTTAATGAAACAACAATACAAGACACTGATAGAAGTTTATTAAAAAATACTGAAATCAGTTTGGTAAATAATTCAGATCTAAAGCTCTCAAGTAATTTAGATCATGAATTAAGTTCAGATCACGTTGATGATAAAATTCAAGTAGAATGTTCTAAGAAAACCCTTGAAAGAAAAATTTCAACCATTAATGATGAATCCTTAAAAGTAAATAAAGTCTCTACAACTATAGAAAAAGAAATTTCAATTATTGATGATGAAATATCAAATAATATTTCTAAACAAGTTGAAGAACTTGTAGCTGTAGAAAAAGAAATTTCAACCATTGATGATGAAACGCCAAATAATATTTCTGCTAATGTCAAAGAACTTTCACCTGTAGAAAAAGAAATTTCAACCATTGATGATGAAATGCCAAATAATATTTCTGAAAATTTTGATGAACTTTCACATGTAGAAAAAGAAATTTTAACTATTGATGATGAAATGCCAAATAATATTTCTGAAAATGTCGAAGAACTTTCACCTGTAGAAAAAGATATATCAATTATTAATAATGAAATGCTAAATAATATTTCTGAACAAAATGAAAAACTTATAGCTGTAGAAAAAGAAATTTCTACCATTGATGATGAAATGCCAAATAATATTTCTGAAAATGTCGATGAACTTTCACCTGTAATAAAAGAAATTTCAACTATTGATGATAAAATTCCAAATAATATTTTTGAACAAGATGAAGAACTTATAGCTGTAGAAAAAGATATTTCGATCATTGATGATGAACCATCAAGTAACATTTCTAGACATGTTGAAGAAGTAATTTCATCTATTAATGATGAGATGTCAAATGTTTCTAAAAATATTAATGAATCTAATTCTGTGAAAAAAGATAAAATGAATATTCAGAATAATGTGTCTAAACTAGCTGAAATAACTATTGACAAAGAAAAAGATAATTTGAATGATCAAAATAATTCAGTAGCGGTCAATAAGTCAGTCAGCATAAAAAAGAGTATTATAAATATATCAGATAGTGTTGTTGAAACTGCTGAGAAATGTAATGACAATTTAAATCAAAACAATTCTGGAGTTATTAAAAAATCTTTTTGTAGTAAAAAAAAGCACTTAGATGTACAAAATGTTTCCGAAATTGTCAAAAAATTAATTAATGTTACAAAAGTTTACTCGAATAGCCAAAGTGATGTTTCAAAACTTTGTGATCTACCAATTGATCAATCTTCATCAATAATAGCTCCGTGTATGCCCGAAGTTCCGAATACTAGTGATGATACAATTAGAGCCACAAGTTTTCAGCTTAATGAAAATATATTTGAAAGTAACAAATTACTTGAAAAAGATCAATCAAAATCATTGAAAAATAATGATTTATTGTGTTTAAAAATAGAGTCTTCTACTGAAAACATAAATGATAATATAATGAATGCTATTGAGTTGCAGTTATGTGAAATTCATCGTGATAAAAGCACTAACTCTAATTTTAATGAGAAAGAAACTATTTGTGATGATTCAATATCTAGTATAAATAATGAGGATACACTATTATCAGATCCTATTACAGTAGAAGAAGAAACTGATAATACTCATCCGGAAATAAATGAAAATGTTTCAATTAATTCATCATCATGTATCGAATCTTTAAAAGGTGGAACTGCTATGACATCAAACTTGATTGCTTCTGTTAAAGATAATTTTAATGTTACTGAAGTATTTACCAAAACAACAGGTACTGAAAATAACACCATAAATATTAACAATACAAACAATTTAAGTAGTTCCTTTATCACAAAAAGCATTCATCATAATAAAAAATCAATTGAACCATCAGAAACTGCAGGTTTGGATATTCTTTTTATAAATAAAGATGGAAGTGATACTCATGATACTCAAAACGCAATACAAAATAAAACCACTATTTTAAGTGAATCAAAGCATGCTCCTATTACGAAGGAGTCTTCACAGTTAGATAAATCAAATCAGTTCATTGAAAATATACTTAATGATGATCTACAAAATATTGAAATCAGTAAAGCCAAAACAATATTATGTTTATCTTCTGATTCTAAAGACTTGGAACATGAAACTTCATTAGATCTAGAGCAAACATTTGACACATCTATTGGTAAACCTAAGTTTGAATCCACTCCTTGGAATGGATCTAAAAGTTCAAAAAGTATACAACCTAATGCTGAAGTTTCTGAAAATAATCATCAGCAAAGAAAGAGGAGTCGTTCTGTAACACCAATTAGCGATCCAGAATATTGGTCACAAATGATGAGAGATTTTAATGAATCTGTTAAAAAAGCATCAATTTCTAAATCAAAAACCAGTGTTAATACATCCATTAAAATTGTATACAATCAACAATCTAATAAATGTAAAACTGCCACTCAAATGACAAATTCTCTCAATCGCTCAATTATTAAGAAAACAAATGCTGTAAAATCCTCACCCAAACATACTCCTAAATCTTCATATGTTTCCCTAAGACAATCCGTCAGAAGTAATACAAATATTTTATCACTAGTTGATGTTAAAAACAATTCTAGAACCAGTCAGTTGCTCCATCCAATTAATATTATAGATAAAAATGAATCCAATAAAGTAAATGACAAGCTTATGATGATAGATAAAACAAAAATGACACGGACAGCGGCAAAATCAAAGTCTGATATCATAACTACAGATTCTGAAAGTGACTGTAACTCTAATAATGAAAAAACCTCTGTAAAGTCTTTAAATATATCTGGTATTAGTAAAATAACAAGAACAAAAAGGAAACTTAAAAGTCATGCATTACCATCAAAAGTTTTAATATCAAGTTCTGAAAATGACAAAAGCCCAATACAATCTTCAAATGTGTCTAGCAAAAATATAACAACAAGAAATAAAAAGAAATCTATTAGTCAAACATTACCAAAAGATTTAATAACTTCTAGTTCTGGAAGTGAAAATAGCTCTAACAATGGTAAGAGTTCATCCAAATCTTCAAGTGTATCTAGTGAAAGGAAAAAAATGTCTAGTCCAATTAGACTTACCAGAAGAAATTTGCGTACAAGAATGAATAAAAATGAGTCAAATAAATCGATTAAAAAGCAGACAAGATCTAACACATTTATTGACAAGGATAAGTCATCAAAAGATAGTAACTCTGAAGTATGTTCTTTTAAGTCTACTAATGTATTACATGCAATTGGAGACAATGAGTGTTCTCTAAATAATAAACCCACAGTGAAAGATAATATTTCTGTTAAGTCTAAACAAAAAGGTTCAAATACTGGAATAAGTACTCGTAAAGTTAAAGTGACTGAAAAAGCACAGAAAAATAAATCTCCTATTAAGACACGTATTACTCGAAGTAATACTACATTAGTTGAATCCAGTCTACCAAAATTGGATAAAAAAAATAAAACTTCAAGTCCAGCTAAATCTAAATCCTCTGAAGTTGTGAAAACAATTAAAAATTCAAAATCAAATAAAAAGGGTCGATCCAAACGTATCTTACCATCTGAACCTATCAATAAATATACTAGCGAGTGTGAATCAAGTGATAATGAAGAGATTACAGAAAACCCTCATTCAGTGAACAATCTAACAACAACATCGTCAACAAAACGTAACCTTCGAGAAAGAAATTGTGAATCTTCAAATGTTTCAACACAATTAAGCACACGAAGTCGAAAACGAAATGCTGATATATCACCTTTTTCTCAGCCCATTGCTAAAAGTAAAAAATGTGATAATTCATCTAAAGTTGCAAGTACGACAATTTCTTGTGCTTCAAACTCTCCACAGAGTCATTCATCTTCTAATACTAAACGCACCCGACAAATGTCAAAAATAACAGCAAACAAGACTTGAATAGTCCTATGAAAGAAACTTCTAGTGGTACTAAAAAAGTGGAAAAATCTAAATCTGCCGAAAAAACTCGAACTAAAAAACGTGTAATTAATTCTGAAGATAATTCTATTGAGTTAGCCCCGTTTACCAGAAAAATAACTAAAAAAGTTGCTGTTAAGACTAAAGAAGCTGAAATAAAAAAATCAACTCGTGCCACGTCTAAAATTGTAATATGGATGAAGCTTGTAACAGTACAAAAGTAAAGTTGATAAGTAAGTAATTGATATTGTTAGAATTAAAACATTAAAATTAGGAAAAATATTTATTTTTAATTTTCATGATGTGTTTTAACAGTAAAATAATATATATGTTATTTTTTATAATTATGAAATTACCTATAATAATAATAATTTTGTTGGAGTTAAATTTTTAAATCATAAATGTATTAAGTATTCATCTAACTGAAAAGTTTAATTAAGGAATTAAATATTTCCTCTAAAATTTAATACAATTAATAAAGTATGATTGTTAATTAAACTAAAGCAAAAAGTTAACATAATTTTAGTGTATAACTAGACATTTTTACTGTTTATATCTTATTAAACTTTAATTATTATATAGTTAGATTACAATTTTACATGACCAAATAGTTTGTAAATTATGTACATAATATTTTAATTGTATATTGGATTGTTGTGAATTTAAAATAACTGCTCATTTAGTAAAAGAGAAATAATTAAGGAAAATTTCTTATAAAAAATTAAATCCCATAAAAATGTATTTCTTACAGCTTTTACAATAAAAAATTTTTTATTTTTTGTTCACTATTTTGATAATAAATTAATCTAATTTTAAGGCCCTATTTGCAGTTATAACTTTAAAAAATGTTACTAATTTATTTTCTATTTGATTCTCATTTAACTTTAATTAATTAGACTCGGAATATTTTAAAGATTTATAAACACTAACTTTCTAATTTAGTAATTGAATTTAGAAATCAACCATTAATTACATCTGGAACTTAATAGAAATTATGTTTGCACTACTAAGTCCATCAACAATTTTTATTGAATTAAAATATTTGAAATTTATTAATAATTGTTTAATTATGTTGAAGCATTAAATCTCGTTTCTTAATTAATAATATTTGGTTGTAATAGCAAATAAATATCTTGCTATTTCTCCACTTTTTCTATATGAAAAATAAATATTTACTAATATAATAGTTTTTATTATATTATTCTGGAAAAAAACTAAAGTGTTGTAATATGTTAATTTTGTTGAAATATACAACAACTTAAAATGTAAAATAAATATTACTAAATAATTAGGATTTCATAAGAAATCTAAATTTAGAGCTACATCAAAAATAAAACGAATCAATTATTTTATTTTATTTTTCAGAAATGTTGTTGAAAAACCTATTACACCTAAGCCAATAAAAACAAGGTTAGTATACAATTATTTAAAATCAAATCAAAGTGTAGTATGCGCAATTTTATAAAATTAATGTTTTCAAAGATTTTTTATAATTAACTTTTATGTTATTTGAATGATCTTATATTTTAGCGCTTATTTATTATTTTACTTTATACTTGAACTGGAATAATAAACTCTACTATTCTTAAATATGATCAAAGTCATATTTTAGTGTTTACCAATTTGTTTTATTAATCATATGAAACTGGTTTTTAAGTGAAAATATTTGTAATAGATATAAATGGGGTTAACCAATAGGAAGTCTCAACAAAAGGATAGATCTGATAGCAAGGATTAGTTTATCTCTAATTGAACTAAAAAAAAAAAAAAATTGCTAGGGTAAATATATTTTTATGACAGCACAAATAAAATATATTTAAATAAACATTACATTCATTACCGTCCATAAATAAAAATTAATTTTGTATAACTAAATTTTATTGTCTCTAATTTAATGTTACAGTAATTTATTTAAACCGTTGATATAAATATTATAAAATTAATTACTTTGATTATTGTTTCTGTATGATGTACAATTCTTTACTGAAGTTATTAAAAATCTTGGATGTTGATAATTTAATCATGTTATAAAATATATAAAACCATGATTATTTATTTCAATAACTAAAAACAAAATCGGTTTGATATTTGTATATCTTCAAATTATTGTTAAGTAATCAATGCATGGTTATAATTTTTACATTTGTTCTTAAAAGTGTGAAAATTTGATATTTTAGAAATTTATAATAATTTTTTTTTTTTATTATTGATTTTAGAAGTACAAAACAAGCTGTTTCACAGAATAAATATTCCAGTCCTGCTCCTCGTGTATTAAGGTCTAGAAAATAATATTATTTTATTTTTAGTTATAAAATGTTTTATTATAATATTTAAGTTAACTGATTTTAAAGTATGTATATTATCAATTATTTATGTTCATTTAAAATGTATATTACAAATTATGACGTTTTGTTACAATCATTATTATTATTATTATTATTACTATTTTTTTTTTTTTTTTTATCTATTCATTTTAAGTTATAAAATAAATTCATAGATATGTCTTTAATATATTGTTTTAAATTTTAATATACGAGTGTGTATTACATACTTTAAATTTTCATATTCATGTTTAACACTAATACTTAATATTGAATAAATGATCATTTTCTATTTATATATAATTTATATAAAGTAAATTAATGAAGTTATCAAATGAGTAACTTGATTTTTTATACTTATGTGGCATAAAGATTTTTTTTAATTTAAATTTGATGTACATTGTCATTTTTGACTATAAATTAAAATGATGCCAATTTATGACAGCCTATGCTAATTTACTTGTAAGCGTGCCTCTAATTTTAATCCTTTTATCCAATAACACTATTCAAAACGCACAAAAAAAAAATATTCATGTACTACTTAGTAGTAAAATAACCTAATGCTAGATCTAGATGTTGTTAACTTGAGTTCTGTTAAAAGTTCTGCAGAACAATATATTGTTTTCAGTAACATAATAATAAGCAATATCAACTCTTCAAATCGACATTTTTAATAATCAAAAATTAATAAAAGTAAAAACCCTATTACTTTTTATAATGCTAGGTAACAATAAAATATGTAAGACTTGAATTTTGGTAAAAATTATTGAAGGTAAATACTAATGATTCATAGTTTTTGTTTTTGTCGGGTTTCGTGTACACATTTTTATTCCGGTTTGGATTGGTTGATTTTATTTGGTTTATATTGTTTTTACATCCTATAAGACCTTAGTGGTCACAAGCTGAGGCTAGTAATCACGGTGAATAATAATGATAAAAATAAATATTTTATCTGTTAATCTCTGTAATGTATTATTATTAATGTAAAACAAGGCTAACGTTGAAACAAGAACAAATTGCATTTCCTATAAGGCCCTCACGCGATTGGAATGCGATATGTGCGATGTACGCGATTTGAACGAAATTTCATATAATTGTTTTAATTGTTTGCAATTGTGACTCTATGTATAAATTTAAACAAAAACCTCACAATTCCCAATATGTCGACTGTTTATTTTAAGTTTAAACTTTTTATGCAGTCATAGAAGAATCTGGCTGGAAATATTACTAACAATATCCTTCGACCGAAAAAAATAAAGGATCATGAATTACTTATATTTATTCATCATTGAACTCGTGTTTTTCGTTCACTTTGTTGCGAATAGCCAACCATTATTCCCGAATTTACCTGCGGTAAGTTTCGTTTGATTATTATTTCAAATCTTGGATGGATCTACATTATGTAGGTGTACCTATCTATTTTTCGTCATATGTAAGTGTGAGCAGACTGCTTTTTTTTGCGATGTAGTATATTCAGTGAATACTCATCTTAACTATCAAGATAATTAAATGACATTAAAATCCTACTGATTCCCCCGTGTTATGAAATTATAGTTATATCAGAGCTTCTTTTAAAGCGCAGTTGGGCTTATTTCGCGTATACGGAAAAACTAGATACGCACTTGATAATCAATTTTTGCGTGATTGATTTTTATAATTTATTGTTATATTAATTAGATAAGACAGCAAATAGTAGTTCTCATAGGTATTATGGCTTAGTTTTAACTTTTAGTTATTTCTTTAGTTTTAATGAACTAAATGAAAACAATACGTATGATTTTCAATATTTGACTCCAGCGTTACATAAAGAATTACTTCAATGTATTGTGAAAAGTTATAAAAAAACATTTTCTGATAAAATAATTTCGGAAACGATATCTATGTAATTGCGTTGTGATGGACCGTTCACAGATTGATAAAATGTATATAATTCTTAAAACAGTGTCATTAAAAGGAGTCGAAGAACAATATTTTTTGGGTTCAGGAAAAGTTGAACAAAGAGGTTCTGAGTGAATTTTGGACGCTATAAAGCTTGCATAAATACCGCAGGTCATGAAGTAACTGAATATATTTTTAAAAATATATCATCGATTGTTACTGAATTTTCCATTTTTCCATAACTCGGCTCTTCGAACTAAATAACTTCAACAACTACCTGATCTAAGGAAAATGATTTACACCTAATAAAGATACCAACATTTCTTCAAGTGCGGTGGACAGAATTTTCTTTTAGTCTAGTTAACGCAATATTCATTTCATGGAAAGCTCTGGTTATATATATGCAAAATTCTAAAGAAAAAGAGTGTAACGGATTTTTATTACTATTTACTGATAAGGACACTATTTACTAGCATTTTTGGCAGATGTATTGGCCATTTTTCGTCGTTATCTACAAACTATTCAAAATTATAAAAAATCGGTTTTGGATCTTGTTAAACATACTTAGTTGTAAACTAACTGAAATCATTAAGTTCAATTAATTTAGTTGGTGGTTGATTAGATGTACTCGAAGATGAACTGAAAGGTACTGACGGAAAAGCTCTTAAAGATATAACATTAATCGATTTTCATTCAATTGGGATTTTTATGGAAGCAACAAAAAGAAAATCTCAAGACCTGCAAACTGAGAAAAAAAATAAAAGAACGTTCTAACCTTGCGTTATGTATTATATACCCGTATAAATATTATGAAGAAAGTAAAAAGTAAAGTTATTATAATAGTTTTAAACACAAATGGTTATTACTTTATTTCTTTTTAAAAGATTAAATTTAAAAAATTGTTCCACCAAAAATCTGCAAGTGTCATAATTTTTAAATATAATTTGATATTATATTTTGAAACCATAGTTTTTTTTTTTTTAGGCATATTAAATAAAATGAGTAGTTTACAATAATCCTTAAAATAAGCCCTGAGTTATATAACCTATTCAAATTTGGGAAAAATTGAAATTTCATTCTAACATTTCTAAATGAAACGTTTAAATGCTAGTGTAAGTGCTCAATAAATTTTGAAGTCGCTGCGAATAGTATATTTTATAAAAAATAACAGCTAATTTTTTTTAATTTTTTTTTTTTCATCGGTCGGTTGACGAAATTTATGAGGATCTTAGTAATCAATATTTAAGACTAAAATTATTCTATCGATATTTTACAGAAAAAAAAGTGCTAAGAAAATGTGAAATTTTCAATTACCTATAAATAGCTCAAAAAAGTTGAAATGTATGGAATATCATAACATACTAAGTAAATAATATAAGCATTCACTAAAAATGTCAAGTCTGATTAATAAGATGACCAACTTGGAGTATTTTTTTTCCGATCATAAATCTTATGAGTAATCGGTGCAGTTAGTTGACAAATATTGTGTACATTAACGCGAACAATTTAAAAATTAAAAACACATCATGGTAATAAGACCAATAGTTTTCTCGTTTCATTCAAAATTCAAAATTTAAATAAATAAACAGTTTTTTTTAATATCAACACATTTTTCTCGATTTGTTAATGGAAAATTGTGGTCGAAAGTTGGCGAAAGATGTCTTCGATGTCAAAAGATTTATATACGTCGTACTTAACATTTAGCACTTGCTACAGTAACCGGTCGTGTAAGCAAAACAAGTAAAATGAGATTAACAAGTCAGAAAAATAACATTGTAATAGTGTAATCATTATAGGCGATTAAATTATATATTGCATGCATCCTTCGCATTTAGTAGTCCAAATAATATCCTGTTGACATTGTATACACGTTCAGTAATCGCTAATCAGTACACTGAGTGTTATTTCAATATTTCATGATTTTAACATAAAATTTCTGTGGAGCCCTTTTACCGATGGGGCCTGCTTAAAATCCCAACTTCAATCAAATGTAGTTCTGCCTCTGATACCTACATGCACAGGTTGGACAAACGATCTCGTGTCGTTGCGACTCGCGAATCTATAATTGAAAAATTAAACTAAAATATTTTTTCTAACATTTATAAATTGATTTTTAAAATGAACAATCAAGTTTATTATTAGACTAAAAGCTAATAGCTAATTAGTGGACACGACGTAGGTACTTGTTTTATGCCGCCCTTTAATTCCAAGTGTAACTGCCTATTACACACGTATTATATAATTGTGTTAACTTCATAACTAGGTATTTAATTTAATTCAGGGTGAATATCGAGTTTACTTCAAAAGTGTTATGCCATGTAAGACTAATCAGAGCCCTGAGTTGCAGTTCAATTGGAAGTTGACTAAAACGTCTAAAAATACTACAGAATTAATGGGAAATACAACTTTTATTACGCCGTTGGACGACTCTTTCTCGGTGAGTTTATATAAACACTTATAAGACGTATTAAATATATTTTCATTTAATGTCATTTACATACTACATAAGTATAATGTTAATCATTTTTGTTATGAAAAACTCGCAAGCGGATAAATACATCATTATGTCTCATAGACCTATATAACCGTTCCATTCACGGTAATATTTCAGTTGCTACTTAGATCACTTATGTTATTCGCTTGAACTGACGGAATAAATAGTTTACTTGTTGAAACCGTTTAAAATTTAGTCTCGCGTCATCGATCCATCATGATTTCAATAAAATATTAAATTGTTTACAGATGGGCTTCGGAATCTAATGGTGTAAGCACCTGCCTACACTCAACGAAAAATAACAAAAAAAAAAAATAGATTGATTTAATAAAATATTTTTTAATAATGACTCCATAAAGTATTTATTGATTTGAAAAAATAATATTGATGCATATGGAATTGATAATTATTTGACAAAAATAGTATTTTTATAATAAAGATTTTTATTACGATAACAAAAAATGTTTTATAAGAATAATAAATAGTTTATACAATCAACATTTTTTTTGTCATTTCTTAACATACCAGTAATCGATAATATAAAAAGAAAAAAAAAATTTATTGCAGTATTCGTTCGTCGCCGAGATGCGATCTTACCTAATCTAATGCCTAAACGGAGGACGCCTTTTTTTTTTTTTTTTTTTTTTTTTTCTTTTTGAACCGACGACGCCGCGGGAACTGCTGTTCGCATTGCTTCCGCGGCGCCGCCATCGTTTATTTGAACAATAACTTTACATGGGTGGGTGGTAGACGGGACAGTATCCCCGACTTACCCCCGTTCTTGGCTTATATGAAATATACAGGGTGGGTAGTAGACGGGACACTTCCCCGACTTACCCCCGTTCAAGGCGTTACATTTGGAAATCTTAATTTAATCTTATCTTATCTTGGTTTGTGCGTTTCTTTGTGCTCTCACTGCCTTCTCGAATCAGCCTCATCCTCCCGTTCGTCCGTTTCCTTAGTAGACATGATCGATTCGATCATCGCGATCAACTCTTCCCTGTTCGCCTTGGCCTGTATTATGAGTCGTTTTCTGGTTCTCGGCTCCTCGGGCAGGTCTGTCGAATTTGGACCACATAGGATTTCTTCAACGTCGCCGGCATTAGGAGGTCGTCCTAAGATCGCAGTCAGACGGGCGCGGTCATCGATCCATCTGGGACACACAAACAAGGTGTGATCGGCCGTGTCGTCCGGGTCCTTGCAGTAAACGCAGTAGCTGTCCTCGGCTCTCTTCATCCTCGACAGATAGCTCCGGAAGCAGCCATGTCCGGAGAGAGCTTGAACGACACGGAACGATAGACATAGGGTGGTCTTTGAGAGCCACCGCGCAATGTTCGGTAGTAGCCGGTGCGTCCATCTGCCCTTTATCGACCGGTCCCATCTAGATTGCCATGAGCTTATTGAGATGCTTCTCTCCTCCGCTTTTACCATGGCAGTTGTTTTGGTAGGGTCAGCGTCCTCTTCAAGCCGATTCTTTATTCTTGCCCGTTCATGAGCCACAAGGTCCGCTGGCAGCATGCAGGCGAGTACCGACGACGCTTCGTCTGATACCGTGCGGTATGCCCTGATCGTCCGGAGGTTTGTTATCCTTTGTGCCCTAGCCATGGCCCTTCTATTTTTGGCGGTCTTGATGCCGACTGTTGCCCACGTGGGAGATGCATACAACAGCTTACTATTAACTACCGAGCCGAGCAGAGCCCGTTTGGCCTGAGCCGGACCGCCGACGTTGGGCACGTTGGACGGAGGACGCCTAACCTATTAAGCCATTACCTACTATTTTCTGAGGTATCAGAAAAAAGACATTTTAAATACCTCATATATTAATTATTGTATTCAATGTCTTTAATGTTTAATGTTTGATGCCAGTGGCAGACTCTGACGACCGGGATACCGGGAAATCTGGTGGGCCGCTGATTTTATAAAATATATATTTATTAATATTATTATTGTGAAATTAGAAATTTAAATACTACACAATAACTAAAAAGTTTTAAATGATATACCTACATAACAATTACTTGATTTTTTACAAATATACAATCGTATTTTTATTGTGTTTTATAACAATTAATTAAAATATTTAAAAATGTAAAAGATAGTTTGTTTTTGTGTGTATATGTATGTGTATGTATAAAAGGCCGTTATTCTACTAAGAGCCTCTAAAATTATGATTTATAAATATAAGACTAAAGGTATACAAACGTGTTAATATGTTTCGTGTATATAGGTGGATCATCGTGTTTCCTTATTTTTCTGTACAGCTACTAACCAAAAACTGGAAAACACGATGGCCCACTCTGTATAATAATAATTAATTAATGTAATCAGTGTCGTGGGAACCGACCATTGAAATACGCGAAATTTGGACAACATTCTAAGATTTTTAGTATAAAATATTATGTCAATTTTACAAACAATTTATTCGTTCAATAAACAATTTAATCAAATTACTGAAAAGCAAGTTATCATTTTAATAAATTAGATTTATAAAATCAACAAAACGTATATTTCTCTATTTATTAATTTAATAAAATTTCTATAAACATAATATATTTTTTTTAACCTTGACAATTTATTTTTTCTTATTAATAAAGGCGTTTTATTAAAAGTTGATAAATATAATTTATTAAAATTGATTGTTATTTTTCGTTGAGTGTAATACCCGTTATTTATCTGTACATATTACTCTATGAATCAATTGATGCACCAAAAATATTTATAAATATATCTACAAGGTACTATATATAATATTCGCAAATGACACTGGTCATTTAAAAAAAAAAAAAAACAATTTCCATTCGACCAAGAGATTCGGATTTATGGCCGAGGCCGTTTCGGCTGTGCACCTTCTGTTAACGCTTGGCATTATTCAAGAGGCGCGGTCGAAAGCGGACCCTTTGATTTGCTCGTATGGACCACCAGCACCGGACCAAGGTCCGTACCCTTATTGCGGACACGAGAACCGCATTGGTATCCGCAGTCTCCACTGGGCGTTGTAGTTTTGTTACTATCTTGCGCCATCACGTTGCAGTCGAAGTAGGCATCTCAACCTAGGGGGGGAGAAGGTGGGCTCTGGATTTGAAACGGCTAGGCTGGTCCATTGTGCGGTGGGGCTCCCCCTTCCCGTGGTACCGACTAGCTTTAAAGTTGATGTCGGTGGGTTAACCCGGGGTTTTTAGGCTTCTCCCTCTATTCTGGCTTCCCAATTCGGTTAGCGGTGGGCCGTTTCCATTCGACAGTTATATACTGACCATTCATTTTTAATATTATGATATTGGAGATATTAATTACTGCATTATACAAATACAAATTACTATATATTTTTTATAAAGGTTTTTATTCAATTTCGAATCTTGCTTGTCCACGCAATTTCTTGATAACGGTTAAACGTACAAAGATAAACTTATGGATAAAAATAAAAATAAACTTAGGTACACTCTGAATCAGGATGAGCACTAGTTGTGCATGACGAAGCGCTTTTTATAAAATAAAATAATTTTGTTTTTCAAAATATGACTGGTAACTACTGTTATTAGTGTTATAGCCACAGCGCGGGACATAGATTATACGGCGGCGAGCGGCCACTTCTCACGTCGTTCTAACTTTATATTTAGAATAATAGGATATTCTAAAACCAATGGTTCTACTGACCAGTCCCCCACTCGATTTTGTTTACGCAATTGTTCCGCCGGGCCGATCAGCCTACCATCCGGCGTACGTGCACGACGACAACTATGCAATGAACAAATGTTGAGAATACCGTATTGTCTAAAGTGGGAGACAAAAAGATCTATGACATAGTATCAGTGGCGTATTTGAGGGGGGGGGGGCGATGGGGGCAATCGCCCCCCCAGAGAATTTTTAGACCAGGAAAATTTTATATAACTAATGGGTATAGGGTATTTGAGTATTTCATTAAAAAACAAAAATTCCGAAAAATTGTGTTGATGATAACAAATTATTGGTAAAAATCACGGTTATCTAGATAACCATGGTAAAAATGTACATACATTTTTCTTTGTGGTACACATGTCGTATATATGTATTTATATATTTACATTGCTTAAAACTAAGGACTTGTTCTTTTTCTTAAATTGCATTAAAAACAAACTTATAATTCATCTCTTTGCTTATTTCTGTTAGATTGAAAACATGGTTAAGATCCAAAATGAGGCAAGAACGCTTGACTGGTTTGGCTTTGCTAAAAATACATCATACTATATCAATAGATAATGTTATAAATAGATTTGCTAATAAAAAAAATAGAAATATAGATTTTGTTTTATTAATAATGTTGCTTAATATGTTGATTTTTTTATCATATTTGTTTAACTTATTACTTTATAGGTTATACAGGTGCAATATAAAATTCATTATGTCTTGGTAAGTTTGTGTGAATAGTTGGGTAAACTCTTTTTAAATTCGCCCCCACTGACATGAACTCTTAAATACGCCACTGCATAGTATCCTGAGCGTATTCATGCATATGACGTGGACTTCCGACGTATGTTGCTGGAAGAAGAGTTGTTCTAACTAAATTCTGTGCATTTCCATCAGTATTGATGACATCCCGTAGATGAATGTATTCTCAGAATGCAGTTTTGTCTGGTTCAACCTGATAAATGTCAATCGTTCAGTTTCAACTTTCGCGTACATATCAGCATATCAGCGTATATATCATATAGGTGGAAGAGGCGCCGAAATTTTAAAATATGATTGTCCTAATTTTCCCGTCTGTATGAATAATAATTCATTGAACTAACTTTTTTGTAAGTTTTGGAACCTTTATCTGGACTTCATTGAAAAATTATATCCATCTTCATCTTTTGAAAGTAAGATAGGATTATAAGATCAATGTGTTTCGGACACACGTATATGTTATACAATACCTCGGTTTTCTAAATTTTCACCCACGACGAAAATAGCAACTTCGTCAATTGTTGGCGCATTAAAACGTCTCGCGTGTTGTCTTATCAGCTTTGATTACAATTTTATGATTGTTAGACGGCATGCTTTCCAAAGCGGTCGTGAATAACGCAACCAATTCGTTATGTTGATGAAAAAACGTTTGGAGTTGTTCCACAATTGGTCTTTTAACTGAATTGTTGTGTGCACAACGCTGATCGACTTGTCCTGCGAAATCGCCCATAAAATAAATTTTCAAAAATTTGTAATCACTGTTCGGCATTGGCAATAAGGAACCTGTTAGATGATATACTTGACCCTAAATCTTGAAAGTTTCCATACAATTTTCTTGTATAAATTTTGTCGCTCCAAATGACATAATTTGAAAGCAATTATTGTACTGCTGGATATGAGTCAAAAAATGTTTAGAATCTGGCCCATATCTGGAAACCAATGAATGTAGTAGCTCTGGTGGCGGTACCGATGGCGTCAATGTAATTTGATCGCTCGCGTAACACAATGCAGGAGCTTCATTTTTAAACTTAAATACCTTGCAATATTTCCACACAACGTTCATTGGTCCAATAGCAATTTTCCAACGATTTGCTATGAACTGTAATCGATTTCCACGTTATAATTGAATGCAGCTTAATAGCAGTGGCGCAACTTGATAATAAGGGGCCCATGACATAATTTCTGGACCAGGGCCCTTGCCTAATAGTAAAAATGAAAAACAGTCATACGTTGATACCTTTTAATATATGTTTAGAAAATATCGTTTTCTTTTATGTCATGGTTAATATAATTTATTGTAATTAATGTATTTAATATTATAGGAATAATATAGTTGGAATATCATATATGAGATTTTTAATCTAGGGGCCCCTCAAGACCGTGTGAATTGCACACCCAACACTCCCGATAATTGCGCCACTGCTTAATAGGGGTTAAACGCAACATTTCTACGTTTTTGATTTCGATTCCATCAATTCCATTCAAATTCATTTCGCGCTTCGTGTTGCTCGTCAGTTTAACTCTTTTGTATATTTGACTCGCAGAATTGCGAGGTCTGTGATTTAAATTTATACGTCTAATTGCTGGAATTTTTAAAAACAACCATACCAAAACTCTTTAATAATGATTAACATTTATCAATAAGAATAAATATAATAAATAAATAAACGGATGCACCTGTTTTATATGATGAATCGTAATTACTGAACTCGCTTGATGATCAGTGCCGTATTTACAATTTTTGCACCCTGGGTCAACCATATTTTTACGTCCCCCCCCCCCCATTAAAAAATATATCCACCTTTTTGATTTCTCTTAATAATTTTGTTATGTCAAGGTTGTCTCTCTACAACCATGGTTAGGTTAAAATAATATAAACTATATGTTAAGTTAACACTGATCAGTTATCGTTGATTGGCAAAACGACGCCATCAAATTATAGCCGTATCATAGTACAATTAATTCTTTCAAAAAAAAGAAAAAAAAATATTTATTTCAATATACAATATACAATATTTGTTTGTTACACCGGGCCACAACAGTGACCGGCCGCCCTCCTAAATAGATAAATATTTGGCCGCTCGGGTCTCCTAAATACGGTCCTGTTGATTACCAAACACGCCTACACGCCGATCCCACGGTTTGTAGCTCGGCACGTCTCTAGAGCCTAGTAACGAACGCGAATGATTTCCTTTGACTCGGGTACCAAAACCCGACAAATTTTGGATAGACGCGACCCACGTCGAGCAAACCGATCCCGGCGCATGAACAGTATCGCGCAATATTGGGCCACGCCACGCGCGCCGTGGGATCCCGGCTTAAAACAAACACACAAAAAAAAGGACGTGCATGTTACCAGCCTCCCCCAGTAAAAATCTAAAAAAAATTATGCAAATAATTAGCATGCAATTCGTATGAATTTGCACGACCAATCCCGAAATTTGCACGACTCTCCTTCCCCTTCAAAATCGAAAATCCATGGGAGAGGGGCTGGCAACACGTCTCACCAGCCCCCCCCCTTGGTAAATATTAATATATTCAAAATTTTTTTTTTACGAAAAATTAGCATGGAATTCGCATGAATTTGTAAGACCGATTTCGAAATTCGCATGACACTCCTTCCCCTCTAAAATCGAAGATCCAGGGCGGGTTGGCAACACATCTTGCCTTCCCCTCCGTCTGGTCAAAATTAACCTATTCAACATTTTTTTTTTACCAATATTTAGCACGCAATTCACATGAATTAATATAATATTATAAAATTATTATTATTATAAACTATTAAATATTTTAAATATTTAAATGTTATGTACATTTTGTGATTTAATATGAAATGAAACAATATATTTTAGATTCTGAACGGAGTGAAGAATGTATTGATTTTACAATGATGTGTGTTTTTTTTTTTTTTTTTTTTTTTTTTTTTTGTGTCTGTCGACACGTTTTGGGGCAGTAAAAATGCTTCGATTGCCTTATGTAGCAACTTTTCTGAAAGGAAAGTGAATCTATTTGGTACTTTGGGGGGTCAAAAGTTAAAAATTTCCAATATTTTTTAAATGCGACGGGAAAAACCATAAAAAAATTTGGGAAAAACGGGAGTTTTTACGCAAAACCAGTTTTCGACATAATCAAATTTTTTATTTTACTATAACTCAAAAACTAATCGATGTAAATACTTGAAATTTTCACCAAATGTTTAGATAAGCGTTCTCAATACACCATTAAATTTTCAAAGTATTTTGACTTTTATTAAGCTATTTATAGACAATTGAAATTTTCAATATTTTTAAGTATTTTATTTTTAAATAACGATAAAATTTTTTTGGCTGCCTAGAAAATCTTGAAAATTTAATACAAGGTTTCTTATAAGTTGTTCCTTAACTGATAAAAAAAAATCTAAAATCGTAAGTCACAATTTTTTTTTATAAGTGCTCAAAGTTACAATTTATACGAAATATGTAAAAATCACGATAATTTGCAAGTTTTTTTGTAGTTAAAAATTCATAAAATTTTTTCTGTTCATACTTAAGGTTCAAAATTTTAACACGAGGTTATGTATAAGCTACTCTTCAAAAATCTTTAAAAAAATTTCTACCGGAATTAGAGGAAAAAATTTTATGACTGTTTGAAATTTAAATATTTACGAAATTGCATAAAATAGCGATTTATTCTCAAACGATTTTAAATATTTTTTATAATTCAAAAAGTATAAGTCGCAGATTTTTGAAATTTCTACCAGCTGTTAAGATTGGTATTTCCTTTATGTCATATTTTTTTCAAAATATTATATTGATTTTTAAGCCACTTATAGGCATTTAAAATATTCGATTTTTTTAAATTTTTTTTTTATAATCGGTGATAAAAAAAATTTGGCTCGTACAAAATACTTGAAAATTTAATAGAAGATTCCACAGAAGTAGTTCTTAATGTCATTCAAAAATTATTAAAATCCATAGGCACAATTTTTTTTTATAAGCGTTTGAACAGCGAATATTGACAAAAAATTACATGTAAAATATAATATACTGTATAATATTCAAGACTGACAAAGATATCGGTTTTTTTTTAAATGCTCTAACTCAAAAATGAAAAACCGCAACAACTTGAAATTTTCACCAAATCTTTATATTGACGTTCTCTATACATGGTTAAGATTTCAAAGTATTTTGACATATTTTGACTTATTTATAGACAATTTAAATTTTCGGTTTTTCTAAATTTTTCGTTTAAAAATAAAATATACTTATATAATATTTATAAATAACATTGTATTATATTCTAGACTAACATATGAACTCCGTTCAGAATCGTTATTCGTATACAATGATATCTATCATTGCATTCAAATTTAACAAATCCATTATAATAATGACCTATCCTATAAGCGAGGTGCACTCCACCCCTAACTGTACAGCAGAGCGAGGCCCATCCGGTTCTTTTTTATATATTTTTTTTAATACTTTTATGCATGAAAAAAATTAATTTCTACTTTTATAATTGTTCTTAAACGTAAAAGAAGGTATCTGAACCCTTAA
This sequence comes from Sipha maydis, assembly GCA_034509805.1. Classification (NCBI taxonomy): domain Eukaryota; kingdom Metazoa; phylum Arthropoda; class Insecta; order Hemiptera; family Aphididae; genus Sipha; species Sipha maydis. The sequence continues at coordinate 40,865 of JASXSY010002712.1, forward strand.
ACACCCGTGTCTACGGTCCTAACGCTGTTTAGGTTCCTAAGTTACTCTTTTATCCATGATTCAAAGTTCTTCTTATACTTAGTAAATTTTTATATTTATCCAATTATTCTGCACAGGGTAACCTGTAAATTTTAAAATATAAATATCATCGATATTAATTAATACAGCATTTGATTTGGATGATTGTAGAGATTCTGATGCTGAAGAGATATTAATGCAAACTTAAATACTATTAAAGTTAACTTTACTCCAACAAATTTGACATTTATTTTCCATATCACGAAGTTAATAAAATCTAGTGGTCTTTTTTTTAATTTTTTATAAAATATATAAGTTTTTTTTTGTGTAGGTTTCAGTACTCTGTAAATATAAAGAACAGGTACTAATGTTACCAATATCGAACATAAAAATTACAATTCATTTAAAAACATACTATTCACTTCTGAAAAAAGTTTTGAAATTTAAAATTCTTTAAATTAGCATTTTTTGACATGTACATGTCTTATGGTTGGGAATAATTTTATTAATTTGTGCGACACCGAAGAATGTTACCATAACATCATTAGCGTTTAATAGAACGTGTATGCTAGCTGACAACCTTCAAGAGGCACTAGAACCTGATCCAGATAACACCCAAAAAATATTCACCTTCTTAAAACTTATCAAATTATATAACCTAATCTAAATATTCGCTCACACCTCAAACTTGAATTGTATAACTCACCCTCCGATTCCTCTCTATATGTATAAAATGTAATATTCTTTATCTAAACACATATTTATACTATTTTACTATGTATAACAAAAGTCAATAACCAAAGTTGTTGTGACTTATTAATAGAAAAAAAAAAAAAAGGTGTATGCGTTCACCGGTGAGGACCGGTTATCGGAAATTAGCAATTATACGAACGTTATCGGAATCGCGGTGGCGTGTGATCTATATGGTATCATTAAGTATAGCCTGTTGTATAATAATTGTATTGACAATAAAAATAATTCATTATAAATTACATAAATATAACTAATATTGGTTAATAGATTGTTCGATGATGTTGGTAGATGGGAATTACCACCACTGCTAAGCCGTATTTGTTTTTTTCGTTCACCAGTTGTGAGCCCGACTTTCATACAGAATAATTGTGTGCATATTGAATTTTATACAATGGTTCCAAAACGTAAGCACAATAATGAATTACGTTATAGCGATGAGTTTTTTCAGTTTATGTCAACTGTATTCAGTAGAAACAAGACATATACATGTACCGATGTATATGCATGTAGTGTAGATACTCCTTAGTTATTCATATTATGAATTAGATTTTTCATATACATTTGTTATGTTTATTATTATATAGCAAACATTTTGTACAAATACATTGTAATTGAACTATACAAGTGTAAAATAGTAAAATTATGAAGTTATAAAAATTTAAAATTTAAAAATAAAATGATTTACATTTTCTTTTGGCTCTTTTTACATAACGGCAATGTTCATATGTATTTATTTAATATTAATTTAAATATAACATTTTATGAACTTAAAAAAGTACATTGTTGACTGAAGTCATAAAACATTTCTTAATTTACAAATATCAATATTTTTTATTATTCATGCACAAAAGTATTAAAAAAAATATATAAAAAATATATTATTTCATTTCATATTAAATCACAAAATGTACATAACATTTAAATATTTAAAATATTTAATAGTTTATAATAATAATAATTTTATAATATTATATTAATTCATGTGAATTGCGTGCTAAATATTGGTAAAAAAAAAATGTTGAATAGGTTAATTTTGACCAGACGGAGGGGAAGGCAAGATGTGTTGCCAACCCGCCCTGGATCTTCGATTTTAGAGGAGAAGGAGTGTCATGCGAATTCCGTGCTAAATATTTGTAAATAAAAAATATCGAATATATTAGTTTTAACCAGACGGAAGGGAAGGCAAGATGTGTTGCCAACCCGCCCTGGATCTTCGATTTTAGAGGGGAAGGAGTGTCATGCGAATTTCGGAATAGGTCTTGCAAATTAATGTGAATTGCGTGCTAAATATTTGTAAAAAAAAAAATGTTCAATATGTTAATTTTCGGAATAGGTCTTGCAAATTAATGTGAATTGCGTGCTAAATATTTGTAAAAAAAAAAATGTTCAATTGTTAATTTTTACAAGACGGAAGGGAAGGCAAGATGTGTTGCCGATCCGCACTGGATCTTCGATTTTACAGGGGAAGGAGTGTCATGCGAATTTCGAAATCGGTCTTGCAAATTCATGCGAATTCCATGCTAATTTTTCGTAAAAAAAAAATTTTTAATATATTAATATTTACCAAGGGGGGGGGCTGGTGAGACGTGTTGCCAGCCCCTCCCCCATGGATTTTCGATTTTGAAGGGGAAGGAGTGTCGTGCAAATTTCGGGATTGGTCGTGCAAATTTCAGGATTGGTCGTACAAATTTATGCAAATTGCATGCTAATTATTTGCATAATTTTTTTTAGATTTTTCACTGGGGGGGGGGCTGGCAACGTGCACGTAAAAAAAGATCAGGTTACAGGTAGCTGGAAACCCGCGGGCGCCGTGCCATACGCTATCTATACGCTAGGTATACAATTTACACAGTTATATTAATTTTTAATTTTTTTTAATATTCCTTACAACTTTCTTAATTTGTTCTTACATAAGAACCTTGTCCTGATAATTATGAATACAACAAGAAAATAATTAACAAAATCGGTCCAGCCGTTCACACGTGATGCCGTGACTATGGGAAATAGAGATTAAATTTTAAAGTTGTTAATTTTTTCTTTTTAGCTCATTGCAAATGTGTTTGTCAAAGACTCAGTCGGTGGTTGGAAAGATTTGTTTCAATACAAATTTCCTAAAGCATGCACAATGTTAAAAAAAATGTTTGACCCAGAGTGGTCATTAATATTCAATGGTCACGGTATTAATAACACAAACTGTCCAATACCGCAGGTAATCATAATCTGTTAAATTTAAACGGCTAATAATTAGCAAAAAAATTAATAATATTTTATAATCAATAAAATAACGAAAAGAGTATTTATTTTTTTTTTTCAGGGAGTCTAC